>CABFWB010004689.1:43090-55265 GCA_902151455.1 Timema bartmani | reverse complement strand
ACCTGACTTTATAAGACCTGACTTTATAAGACCTGACTTTATAAGACCTGACTTTATAAGACCTGACTTTATAAGACCTGGCTTTATAAGACCTGACTTTATAAGACCTGACTTTATAAGACCTGACTTCATAGCACCTAATTTTATAGCTCCTAACTTTACTAAACCTAAAAACACTGGACCTAAAATTCATTTTTCATAGATTACTTTAAAATATCTTTAACTGTTCAAACAGGCAGTGAACCTAAAGGCACAAGACCTAATTTTATAAGACCTAACCTCACAAAACCTAACTTCATTGGACCTAATTTTCTAAGACCTAAAGTCATAGCTACTAAAAGTTAGATCTTGTAAAGTTAGGTTCACTGCATATCATCCATTAAATTAAGTTAAAATAAACAACCTTGTAGCCAGCACAATACGTTTGTATCCTAAAATGGCTACGTTCTCGCTCATGAAGCGAGTTTCACCAGATCATAGAGCGTAATATCAATACAAGATTGTTTCTCAATTTGCAAACAGCAAAAGCCATCGTAAAACTGCGCTGGAGTGCGTTTCCCCATCCTTCATCCATTATTTACATCTGTTTCGGCCGTGGATGAAAGCTTACAAAATGATGACGAGGCCATTGGGAAGATAAAGTCTTTGCTTGACAAATACCAGAAGAATTTCCCTGACGAAGAATTTCCCTGACGAGGAATACAGCCCTCGTTCTCTAGTTTTGGAAAGCCATGGAAAAATATATGGCTTACAAAATGTGAGAAAATAGTTCTTGAAAATAATATATGTAACCATTTATACATAACATACTGTGTTATTTCAATCGTTTTTTGGACAAGAAAAGTATTATTGAGGGTTCTTGGTAGGGAAAAAGTAAATTATAATTTTATAATCAATGTTGAATTAACCTTGACCTACATTGATCTAACAGAAAAACAAAGACATTATTGTGTAGTGAGTATTAATGGTGACAGGAAAACGCTGACTTAAGATAAGGTACCACATTAGACTTGCTTCTATAACTGCTAACTGAACAACATTGACCTGAGAGACAAAACTAAACTTAGCTCTTTGCGATTTGTAGTAAGGAGATATTTAAGATTCATAATATAAGGAAAAACTTAATGCTACAATCAAAAGTAACTTGATATTTTATGCAAACGTCCAAATAGGCCTAGTCAAATAAGGGGAATTGGGTTAATAATGGTAACAAGTAACAAATTTACTGTAGATTAAAGATTCAAAAGAGAATATAGAAATTTCAATAACAAAACAATAAGAAACATAAACTTATATATGTAATAATGATTATGAATCACAGTTAACCAATAGTTAGAAAATTATTTTACTAAGATTGTTGAAGTTTATAAAAGGAAATATATGTTGAGATCGAAGATTTATAAAGGTTCGTTATCAATTAATGCAAGGTACAGTATTTGTTTAGATAATAATGTTGGAAGTACAATATACAAAACTAAAATTAATAAGAAACGATTGTCTAAAGTTTACTATGAACATTTTATAATATGTAACACTTTAAAATATATGCTGTAGAATTTTTCGCTATAACCAAACAAGAGTAAATGTATGTTGTAAAATTTAAATTTAAAAGTTACTTAAACATACATTTGCATATGTAGTACCTAGAACTTTTTTATACAATAACATTATTTAACAAAAGTGTAAACTAATTAGATTTATATTAAATTTTAGTAGGCTCTAAAGATGTTTAATATATTAAGTTCTTTTGTAACAGTATGGAGCTACTTTTAATAATCTTAATCTCCTTACAACAATTAGCAATGCATATTATTAAAAATCCACAAATATATTCAGATAAGAAATGTTCAAACTTTTTATTATAAAGTACCTACCTACATAATGTTACATAACAACTTGCTATTTTAAACATCTTTAAAACTTACTAAATTTTAATATGATAAACCATAATTGTTTACACTTATGTTAAATACTTTTCTCGTAAAAGTAAAATTGTTCTGGCTACTACATATGCAAATGTATGATTAAGTAACTTTTAAATTTAAATTTTACAATGTATTCATTTTCTCTTGTCTGATAATAACAAAAAATTCTACGCCATATATTTGAAAGTGTTATATGTTGTATAATTTTAATTGTTAACTCTAAACAATTGTTTATCTTCATAGTTCTTATTTTAAACAGTCCTATTTTACTTCAACTTTATTATTAAAACAAATACTGTATCTTTCATTTGATAACTTCAGTTAACTTTCAATCTCAACATATCTTTCCTTTTATAATCTTCAAAAATCTTTGTAAAATAATTTTCTAACTATAAGTTAATCGTCATTTATAATCATTATTATATTTATAACTTTACGTTTCTTATTGTTTTATTATTGAAATCTCTATATTCTCTTAACTCTTATTTACAATGGATTTGTTACTGGTTACCATTATTAAATAGTTTAATTATCTAACTTGGCCTATTTTGACGTAAATTTGTTTATATAAAATATAACTTATTTTTGAATGTAGAATTAAGTTTTTTCTTATACTATTAACCCTATTTTGTATATTGAATATTACTGCTAACAGAACACTAACCTGAAACAAAACTAACCCTTGTTTTATTAGAGAATATTACTGGTAACAGAACAACATTGACCTAAGAGACAAAACTAACCCTTGTTTTGATATTGAATATTACTGGTAACAGAACAACATTGACCTGATAGACAAAACTAACACTAACTTCTATAGTGAATATCACTGGTAACAGAACAACATTGACCTGATAGACAAAACTAACACTAACTTCTATAGTGAATATCACTGGTAACAGAACAACATTGACCTGATAGACAAAACTAACACTAACTTCTATAGTGAATATCACTGGTAACAGAACAACATTGACCTGAGAGACAAAACTAACACAAACTTATATAGTGAATATTACTGGTAACAGAACAACATTGACCTGATAGACAAAACTAATACTAACTTCTATAGTGAATATTACTGGTAACAGAACAACATTGACCTGAGAGACAAAACTAACACTAACTTCTATAGTGAATATTACTGGTAACAGAACAACATTCACCTGAGAGACAAAACTAACACTAACTTCTATAGTGAATATTACTGGTAAGAGAACAACATTGAGCTGATAGACAAAACTAACACTAACTTCTATAGTGAATATCACTGGTAACAGAACAACATTGACCTGATAGACAAAACTAACACTAATTTATATAGTGAATGTTACTGGTAACAGAACACATTGAGCATATATTCTAAACTAATACATACTTATGTATAGTGACTAACTTGTGACCGACCAACATTTACTTGATTGACCGGTCTAATATATTGAGCAATATAAAAAGTATAATAACCTTTTTCTTATTTAAAATTCACTCAAAGTGTAAATCTCTATTGATTACTCAACCCACTTGAGAAAAATAATTTCAGTAGTATCACTTTATTCGATACAGATACATATCTTTGAAACCTTCAATCAGATTAAATGATTTTATACCGAATATTCTACCAATCACAGAAATAATTTTAGCTAAATATTTTAAATAATTATTATTAATTTTGTAGTTTAACACAATTTTTATTTGTATTTTATGTGAAACATTTTTAGTGTCTTAACTATGCTTGCCCCTTAAATTGCTGAAAATGGTTGCGAGTATTCAACTTAATCACCATAGCTGACCTTTTTTTTATTTTCACCGTAATTTATATTTTATTGGAAATATAGTTAACCATTTTGTTTATACACATATGGTATGTATTCCACTTGTCATGTTCTACTCTATTTAGCTATAATAACACTCTTGATGAGAGCTCATTGTGTTTGACACTGCAGTGCAGGACAACCTACCTCTAGTTCTGGCGTGCAATGCGGCGTGGCTGTTGCACCGATCCAACCTAAGTCTGGCGTCACGACGCTAGCATAACGCTACACTAACACTTGCAGGCTAGGTTGTTCGATTCTAGCTCGAGATGACGTCACGGTCACAGTGGCGCCGGCGCGACAAAACCGTGTCTTCAATACAGTTTCATTTACCAGGCTTGGCCGGTTCAAAGAACATAATATGTATATCTATTTCATTCAACCACTACCACAATTCCACAAGTAAAAAGTGTCTTATTTTCTGTTTAAAACATTAGTTATATTTTCAAATGGCATGTTTAACGTAGTCATTGTTGCACACACAGCCTGATTTTAAATTACAGTGACCACGTGTCTTTATATCGTTGAAAAGTTTGTTCGTTCCAGAAATAAGACCGGTTTATTTGTAGGCCTAAGATTTAGTGACCGTTCCGTTTTAGTTTTTTTTCAGCCGATGAATGGGAAATTATCAATTTAGAGCCAGGGCTGTTGAGTCTCTACGTCAAGTCTTCGGCTCAGACTACTTCAGAAATGGTTATGACTTCATGGAAACCTTCTTTAACATTGTAAATGTAGGTATATTTAAATAAATATGTCAACCCAAATTACAAATTTTGGTCCTGAATAATAATAAAAAGTATAAAATATTATAAGTTGTTATTTTGAAGTTGAAGTCTGTACATTTTATCGACTCCGCCTCCATAGCCCTGCTTAGAGCAGTAGGTCTACATAATCACCCCAAGACCAACCAGAGTACCGTATTCAATCAAATACAGTCAGTTCGTACCGGTTTGTTTGTTTGTTAGTTATTGAACATAACATTTTGTGTGATGGATGACATCAAAATCAACCATAATATTCGCTCTAAATGTCCCCATTCTATTTGTTACCCGCACAAGTGGGCCGGTTGCACAGTATGAAGATTCGACTCGATATGTTTTGTTGCTGCTTTGTTGAATATAGGTGTTGATGGTGATTGAAAATATTGACTACAGGCACCATTTTAAAACACACAGTCACTTGTTCTAAAGGGCACAAGGGCACGTGCCCTCCCACCCACCACATATAAACAATTGAAAGTTATATAAACGAGGGAAATATTATAGCTAAAATAAACTTTCTTATAGTTTTTTTCTTTAAATGGTGACACTTAAAATTGATGCGTGAAAACCTTCAAACAAAACTATATTTCCAATCGGAGCATAATATTGAGTGCTCCCCAAGCTCACGGCGGAACAGGGGATAGAAAGAGGGGGCCTTGATGTTCAGGACGCTGTACGCAAGCCTAAAACAAGCATATTATGTTGAGGTGTTCCCTTCTTAGTATAAAGCATGATTCACACGTTCGCCGAATGATATAAAGCAGAATCTGCGTAGTAATTCACACACTTTAAGTTGACCCATGATACATTGCAATGCTTTAAAACAGCTGATTATCGAAAAAAATAATTTTCTAGTGGATAAACATATTATATTTTAGATCATTGTCCCGATGGTTGTTTACAAATTATAACGCTGTGTCGTGGCACAATCTAATACATCGATAAACACGCTTTACATTAACGATTATTTCAAATCGCCTCACACAGGCCAACGAAGATGTCTGCTAGCTTCTGGCTGTAGAGCGCATGCGTTGTCAAATGCGCATGCGCACTAATTTGAGATGGTTAGTTCTGAGATTTGATTGGTTCTCCTGTGCCTAACATCTCAAGCAGAGCGGACAAAGTAGAGAATAGTTTAACTTTAGCAGAACAGCTCGCGCCGATTAAGCGGAAATCTTGTGATTGGCTTAGAGCGCTTCACGTGACCACGTTTCTGTTCTGCGCTAGTTTTTTGGCGAACGTGTGAATCCACAGTAATACGATGAACAAGCGTGGCGAGTCACTTGCAAATGAAAGAGGTGCGCGTGCCATTATAAAATAAATCAGTGCGTTATTTGCATTTGCTTATTGTTGTTATCTTCGTTCAACGGTTCAAATGTTTTAAAAAAGAATCTTGAAATTAATTATGTGCAGTGAATTATTAATAATAATCTTGGTTTCGATGAAAAACTTTAATTCAAGAATAAAATCAGGCAACTGCCAATTTTAAATATAGATTTCTTCTTCGAATAAATCACGTACCTATCATAGACATTTTAATAAATACAGATTTTACGAATTTTATGAAATTTTATGCGGTTGTGAAATGACTTACAAATTATTTTGTTTCTTTTGTTTGTTTTCAAAGGAAGAATCTTCTACATGAATTGAATTTCCCTCGTGTCGTGTTGTTGATTTAAAACATTTATCAGAACGAGTGAAGAAACACGACCTATCATTAAATCGTGTAAATGCATCAGGGGACAAGGAGGTCTATATGTGTTGAGCAAAACGGATATTCGGGAGCAATTAAGTAGTTGTATTTAAAATAAAAACAAAATCTCAACGAAAACGTTAACAACAACAAATACAATATACGACGTCGCTTAATTACGTGTATTAAAATTTGTGGGACTTTTGAATTATCTTTTTTATGTAGTCATGATGAAAGTATTGCTTCTGATAATCGTGGTATTTACTTAGGTTTTTGATTTTGCAGCTCTTACATTGCATTTGAAAGAATCAAATATATTTAAAGATTCCTCAAAAACCATCCAAAACTAACTTTTTTGGATTAAATGTTTCAAGTTCATTAAACTGAAGTAAAGATTCATAAATCCAGCAAATTTTATTGCAGTAGAAGCTGATGAGACTACTAATTTTTACAATCAACAACAAATTATAATTATAATTATATACGTTTTTTATTGACAAATTTGTAAACGACTTTGACCTTTTCACCATTTGGATAAACACCATAAATTTTATCCAATATCCTATAAGAAGATCTTCAAACTAAATTAAATATTCCATTGCACAAATTAATTGCACATAGCTACGGTGGTACAGATGTAATGAGTGAAAAAAAGTGTTTATCATTAATAAGAAAAATATATCCAAATAGATATTTTGTACATTGTTATGCACATCAATTAGCTTAATTATTATGGAACAAGGAGTGCAACGTAACAAAAAAGTTAAGATCTTTTTCGCTAATTTACCAGCGTACTCTTCCAGATATCTAAAATAATAGCATTCCTTGACTAAATTGCCATTAAAAGGTTACCACATGCTGTTCCAACTCTTTGAAACTTTAAAAGCAGAACAGTCAATAATTTATATAACTACAAAGATTCATTTAAGGAATGCTTAGAAAAAATCAAATACCCTTATGAAGTAGATTCTAAAACACTAAATGAAGCCAGCGGCCTATTGAACCATTTAAATAGTTCAGAATTCATGTTTTGGCTGAAAAATGTTTATTTAATTATGCCACACGTGGACATTTTTTTCAAATTTAACTCAAGTGCATGGTATTGATAGCTTACATTTAGAGAACACTATAGAAAAATTTGAGACACAAATTATAAATATTAGAAACTGTACCGACATTATTCGAGATGAAGTTAAAGAACCCGAGAAAAAACTATCGTAACCAAAATCAAGGATAGATTTGATTTTGAACGTCACCCCAGTGCAGGAAAATTATTCAATTCTAAAATTGATAAAAAAACTATCAAAAATCTTTTCCTCAAAATGTCTTTAACGAAACGGTTGTATCTTAATGTTAAATTCTGGAAATTGAAAGATGACACCTGGACACGGGAATCGAATCCGGGACCTTTGGCTTAGTACGCCAATGCTCTAACCACTGAACTATCCAGGATTCGTCCCATGCCCCGGGTCATTCTTCACTCATATTTTAAGGTAGAGTCTATGATGGACTTAGCGGAAATCGTCGGCTACAATTATGTGATTATATTAATATCACGAGCCATCGGATAACGCATTTTGTACAATTATTAAATTGTACGGGATTGCATATTAAGAATTAAATAGCCAAAGCTATTATTTATGCTATTAGTGGGAAATACACCATCTAGCCGAAGATTTCCGCTAAGTCCATCATAGACTCAGCCTTAAAATATGACTGAAGAATGACCCTGAGCACGGGACGAATCCTGAATAGCTCAGTGGTTAGAGCATTGACGTACTAAGCCAAAGGCCCCGGGTTCGATTCCCGTGTCCAGGTGTCATTTTTCTATTTTATGAATATGATATCTAGATGGTGTAATTCCCACTAATAGCATAAATAATAGCTTTGGCTATTTAATTCTTAGGGCCAGTTTCATAGTCAGATTTAGTACGCCTCAAGTGCAGCGCTATACTAAATACAAGACGTCACCTACCTGAAATTGAATGGAATGGACCAGTTTCACATGCGAAACTGGCCCATTCCATTTTGGTCTAGGTAGGTGTCGTCCTGTATTTAGTATCAACTCGCACTTTAGGTGTACTAAATCTGACTATGAAACTGGCCCTTAATGTTAAATGCTATGAAATTAAAGAGCCAATTGAATGTGAAAGATATTTTATAGCCTAAAACTAATTAAGACTTCCTTAAGGACTACAATGACAGAAAATAAATTAAATGATTTACTAGTTTTATTGGTTGAAAAGAAATGAACTACTTCAATTTCTGATTTCTACAACAAAGTGATTTATGTATTTTCAAATATTAAGGAAAGTAGGATGGACTTATATCACAAAATATAAATAATGATTAAGTTAATATTTTTATCATTATTTTTTATTTTCAATTTTGTTCCCTTCCATGAAAAAAAGTCACGAGCCACCACTGCAGACACATACAAGAATAGTGGAGTAATTTTTTTTTAATAACATTAGTTTTGATCTACTATAAAAGTGTAACAATCAACCACTATTATTAAATTAGTATGTCAAGGCCGTAGTCAGCCAATAATTCCTGGGGGGTGGGGGGGTTTGTGGGCACATCCCTCAATTGCTAGAAGCTAGAAAAAAGTATAGGCCCCTAAATAATAAACAGTCCTAGAAGCTATCTAAAGTGTTTTTTAATGAAAATATAACACTCTAACTACCAGAGGCTAGGAAAAATTATAAATACTAAACACGTCTAGAAGCTATTTGAAGTGGTTTGTTTTTTTGCAACATAACCCCATAACCCCATAACTGCCGAAGGCTAGGGAAAATACTAAACATTAAACACCTATAGAAGCTATCTGAAGTGTTTTTTTGGCAACATAACACCATAACTGCCAAAGGCTAGGAAGAATTTTAAACACTGAACATTTATAAAAGCTATCTGAAGTATACTTTTTGGCAACATAGCCCCATTACTGCCGAAGGGTAGGAAAAATTCTAAATATTAAACACCTCTAGAAGCTATCTGAAGTGTTTTTTATGGTAACACAACCCCCTAATTTGTACGTGTATCTTAATTTTGATATTGTTTGATCTATAAATAAAGCAAATATATATTTGGTTCATAATAAAATTTCGGAGGGTTTGAACCCCCAAAAACCCCCTCGCCCGGCTACGGCCTTGTAGTATGTAAGCCTACTTTACTTAAAAAGGTAATCGAATAGGTCATTGTTAAAACGCACAAAGTTTAAAATCCACTAAATCTAGTTTTTAATGTCGACGCAGGTTTTAAAGTTCGCCAGATCTATTGACGTTGAAAGGAACTTAGTCCACAGCTTCCTTACACTAAAACCTAGCATATGAGTTTTGGTGGGTCGCGTAGAAAAGAACTAAGTCATGGAGTTTGTTCCTTTCAATGATGATTGGCTTGTGGCTTGCAACACTGGTTTGAAAATTGCAGCACCTTTAATCAGATGATGAATGCTGCCAGTTTTAAACTAAAATAAGCAATATTTACAACATGTGTGTAAGAAGGCTCTGTCTTCCTGTTTGAGGCATTTCCGAGCTTGGAAACAAAGAAAACAACTGTATAGGGAAAATCTATAATTAACAGGGTTGTTTTATTGACTTCATGCAGAGTCTTCCTCCTCCCAATATACCAGTCCAAGAATTTTGTTATCTTCGTCATTTGTGGGTAACTGTTTTGGCATACATGAACCCAAAGTAGTATGTTGCATGTGTATCATGAGAGTGTGGCCAAGAAAGGTGCCAGTGAGATGTCTTTCATTTGGAACTACATAATTCACCATGTCTCTAAAGATGTTACAGATCTGTACTTATGGCTGTTTTGCACAGAACAAAAATAATGCAATGATCCGCATTTTTTTCATGATTGGTGCAAAATGAGACGGTCAAAACTATTGTGCGTCTCTATCCTGTAAGAGGACATTCATTCCTTCCATGTGATAGGGACGTTGATTCATTTAAGGGGCAGAGGGGTAAATGTGACAGAATCTATTCTCCAAAAGAATAAAATTAATGTCAATTTGTTAGTGTCAGTCAAACATTATGGTCAAGATGGTGGAAACTTCAGACATATTGAACTTCAATGCATGGTGGCATCGTTTGTTCAAGAAAAATTGTGTGGCTTTAGAGTGTTTGGGAAGAAATACTGCTTGTCATAGTAAGTAAAGTGAATTTCACTCCATATTTTAAGGTGTTCAAATATTCTTCACAGAGGCCAGGAGTAGTGGAGGCACTTCCTTTTATTGGTGGGATTGTAACGTGCACCTTTCCTCTGGCTCAGCCAAGCCTACATACATATTTTTTAATAACTATCCCGATAGCATACTCTGCAGGAAAGGTCCTTATTTAATCTGGTGAAGCAGCAAGACATTCAGAAAGTAGTGAAGTATGTTGATGGTGATAGGGAAACTTTATCATTTAATGAAGACATTTTGTCATGACTTAACACTTAAGAAGAGGCAGATCAAGGATTATAATGCATTGTAACGTTGGTTTTGTAATATTACTAAACTGCAAGAACAATTGGACACAGTTTTATTAAGGTATGAGGTTAACTTTGTCATAAATTTTCATAGGTAAGGAAAAATTTAAGCATTCAGTGTTAAAAAGCACTAAATTCACCAAATTTAAGTATTTATTTTACAGAAAGTAGTAAACACATGTGCTAAGACAACATTTAAACAACATGCCTGTATAAGACAGTAGCTAACATGTAAAAAATATTTAAACATTAACATCAGTATTATTTGATTAAACTAGTTTTTAAACCCTCGTTTTGAGGTTGTAACAGATTTATTATATTCACTCTGTTCACCCTGTAAGGTAGCAGTGACGGAGTAATTTATGGCTCTATTTTATAAGTTATAACACAGTAACCATATTGATATATTCCTAAATTTAGTTCACTGCTTTAAAAGAATCACAAACTAACTTTACCTTAATTTAAATTTATTAAAACGCTTATATGAATTGTAATGTTCTACCGTGTAAACTATATTGATATTTTCCTAAATTTAGTTTACTACTTAAAAATAATAACAAGCTAACTTTACTTTATCATATATATATATATGTATATACATCGTATGTCATATTTGACCGTAAGAGATGAAGTATCTAGTGGCAAAAGACTATGTGCCCCAGTACTGGTGGCGCGACTCGTGATGACTTCGTAAGTTCTTGCAGGGAAAATCCAAGCGGCATAATGTTTACCGCGATTAAATACTCGAAAAACCTAAAACATAACTTATCGTTTCTCGTAAACTACTTGGACAATCACAGTAGTTTTTATTTTAGATTTTGTTATAAAACCTTAAAAGACATGAGGATATTATTAAAATTCCCATATTCCAATTGGTTTGCTTTGAAAAAATTGTTTTCTAATGAAAGAACTATAATAAAGTTTTTACTGCAGACATATTTTCACTCCGTGTAAAAGTTTTTTCCTAATTGAGATGGATGGGCAGTATAAGTGTACGAAATGATCATCATGAACTGAATTTTATTTTAATACAGGACTCATTCCTCTAACACCAATACTTTTCAGAGTTTGATGAGTTTAGTTACGAAGTTTTTGATAAACTGAAGATTATCAATTGAGACCGGTCCATCATTTCGTTCGGTCACAGATTGATATTGTGCTGGACATTATAATAGTAATTTCATTTCTAATAAAAATGTACTATTGTGTCTTATCAACAAAAAGGGGTAACGTCGAGATGAATAAAAATTTGTGTTGGGCGCCACTCCTAGAAACTAGGAGAAAGAATAATAAAAATAATAAAATACAAATAAACTTTAGCTCGACTAACTTGGACAAAGGCACGATGACTCTAAATGCTCGAGACCACTGGGTGTGCTCGAGAACGTTTACCTGGATATTACAATGTCAATGTTACAATGGTGTGCTGTAAGTCTCCACAAGAGTTGAGAGTACTTAAAATAAAAAAAAATAAAACACGAGCAATTTAAATAAAATGGATCATTAAAA
>CABFWB010004689.1:25043-38643 GCA_902151455.1 Timema bartmani | reverse complement strand
CCCCCCCCCCTTTTCCCCAATCTACCAGTGCTGGAATGCCTAAAATTGAAAGAGTGGTTAAATGTGTTTGCCAAATACATGATAATACATGTGACTAGAATACCTAAACATAACTCTATGTATTTAATTAGTGTATAATTTAAAGCTTGTTAAGTATACTAGCTATTATTTTACAATCAATTTTATATATTTTTTTATGTAATTTTACTTAAACTATACTGTGAGCTTGAATCTTTTTTCAATAGTTGGCACAATGCTTTGCTTGCTTCACATGAACAGCATAGCCTGGGGTGTAAAAACCCGAACTCATTGGACTATGACTTGTGATAGAGCGGAAAGGGAATGTGTTGCAACCCCCTAGACATTGGGCAAGGTCATTAGAGCCTTCCTAGCTTGCCTTGCAGTTTTCAAGCAGAAGGCCCTGAGTTTCCTATTGTGTTAAGTAGAGCCTTTTGGCAGAAGAATTACTTAAAACACAGTATTCTTGGAATATGAACCAATATTAGTTTTAAAATTAATAATCCATTACATATATATTTATTAACAATTTTAACATTAGTATTTACAGTTAGCACAGACAACATTGAATTTAAACCAAACTAGTCTATATCATTATGGGTATGCGGCGCAGGGCTAGCATACCTGGAGAATACGCCCCTGTAATATTAATTTCTTTCTATTGACAGCTTGAATCCACTTGTTTCGTTTTACTTCCTCCCATGTTCTACCAGGAAAAATGTAAAATCATATGTCTCTCGTAGTATTTTGATATCGATTTGAGCATACAACTATACAACAACTCTTATTTCCTACTCTGAGACTTTTTACTTGATCCATTGTATCGAAATTAATATTATAAAATTAAGTTTAAAAATGTATAGCAACAATTAACATATAATTTGCTATGTGTTCCAGCGTTGATCGTTACTTTGGAGATGCACATTTATGCCGCTACCAGCGCCACATACATCAACGCACGGTCCCTACAATATGTATACCATAATAATATTGGCAGTCATTGTCACAAAACTAGACTAGAAGTCACGTGTATTTTCTATAATTATTTATGTACCACAGTACTCATATTATTATAGTATAATAATGTAATCCGCTTCAGTGGCCACATGATCTAAGGAACTACTCTCGCAATAGTCTAACTAGACTGCTAAAGACGGAGAGATTAGGGTTCGATCCCAACCGAGTACACTGAAGGAGGTTTTCAAATGGTTGTCAACTCTCCCTCCACGCAAATGCAGGTGAACTTCCTCTATATTAAACCTTCCTGCATTTGATCCAACTATCGAAAGATAAATCCTCAAAGTAATATCCACACCTATAATACATGTAGACTGACCATTTGGCTTTATATTGAACTTTATATTTTGATAAATATTTGTCTGGAAAAAACTTAAAGTATCATTAAGGTTATGAATGTCTTTTGGTAATTTTTGTGAGTAAGCTAGTATCTAACTGTGGATTCACATGTTCGCTGTAAAACGAGAGCAGTGCTGATATTTGGTCACGTGACAACTCTAATCCAATCACAAGAAGCCCACGTGGCCAGTGTAGCCCACACTGCTCAAGTATAGATAAGGTCAACTTTTCCAGCGTTTCTACAGAAAACCCGCCCAGTAGTGATGGGTCGAACCAGCTCATTGACGCGAGCTAGCTCACATAAGCTCGCTCACTCGAAAGAGTCGTTCATGGAGAGTCGTTCATAAGAGTCATATCGTTCATCGCATGGCTCGCTCGCTCCTATCCGGAGCTATTCGGATCTATCCGAAGCCTATTGCGTTTGATTCTTAAAATTTATTACTTACGCATATTACTTATAATAATTAACCTTAGCATATAGCCTTTAGAGTCTAATTCACAGAATTATGTCTTTTGATGTTAAAAATAGCTAGTTTAATATTGTAGGCAATAAGTATTTATATTAAATTTTTTCATAGTAACGAACGAAGAACGACAGAAGAGTCGTGAATGACAAATACTCCTGACTCTTTTTGATGTAATGTGTAATGGCGGCGTGAACGACTCGCTCTCGAAGCGAGAGTCGTTCGTTCACAGCTCTCGTTCAAGAGTCGTTCAATTTGAATCGATGAATTCGATCACTACCGCCAAGAAGACCCGATCAGCGCATGCGAAAACTTTCAAACATGCATTAATTATAAACACAGCACACACTCACGATGGCGTATCTCAAAAGTTGTGTTTTTAAAACGACATTTTATTGTAGGTCATGAGGTTTATCGATGACAAAATCAAACCCAGGCAGTAAGTAAAACATTTTATTCAATACAGTAACTTGAACTGATTGCAATATATTTTACGTTTATATGTTTGACGTTTCAATGCATCATGGGTAAACATAGATTCCCAACTTTCCACGATTGTGTAAACAGCTGCACCACTATGAGGTGCCAACTCACTGTACTGCTTTCAAATTTCAGCTTACGTATGAATTCAGCGTCTACAATAAAATTTAAAAAATCTGAAATGCATCTTTTGCACTTAATTCTTATAACAATTCACCTGGGGTATTTTTTATCACAGTTACTTACTTTTCTACGTTAAGCCATTTCATTGTCTGTTATCAGAATTTGAAGCTGAGTTTTTTTGCTATTTTTCATAATCTTCACATTAAATTTGTTTTAATCTCAAACACCAACCAAAATCCAAAGGATCTTAATATAATTTCGTATTTGCGCACAACTCAATTCCAGGTTCTTGGTGTGCTTTATTTATTCTATCAATGTTTTTCAGAAGATTTTCCCAATTGACTATCATGAATATCATTGATATACTATTGAAATTTTGTTTCATGTTTTTGTTTATTTTTTATTTAAAGGTTACATCTATTATATACACATGATCCGAAGAGCGTTAGCTCACTGGGGGATTATGAATTTTACCAAAGCTTTTGCTTCATGATACAATGTTAGGTTCTGTTTTCACATTCTGAGACATCAACCAGTGTTGCATGGATATCATTATAATTTTTTTCAATTATCTTGCAGCATCATGCTGTCATGCTACCAATAATATATAAAGCAATTATTGTAGAGTGCCGAAAAAAGTAACTGGAGCTTTCTGCGGACGTGGTTCCTTTTTCCGTAGAGCTAGGCTTATTAATACCCCCACTGAAATATTCTGATTGACAATGGTATTGCAGAACTGCTGTGTAACAATGATATATTTTAGCAGTGGCGTTTAAATTTTACTCAGAGCTGTATTAGATTTTTAATTCCATATATACTTACTTTGGCGGATCTAATGATTTTATAGGGTTCAAGCTAGGTTCGATATGGTTTTCTATATCTTTGACTTTTATTTTACGCCCATAGCTTAGAAAACACGAACTACGGTTAACTCTTTATTTATTTTTACCTATGCTATTCTTTATATATTATTTCTACTTAGATATCGACGTTACATTTTTAAGACTTTTGGTATTAAGTAAATTTTAAATTTTAAATGGAAGACATTTTGTACAACGAGGCTGTTTATTTCAACAATTTAATTAGTTGAAAAAAAATCCGCGCGCGTTGGAAAATAAAAGAGAATACCGTGATATCATATAATTCAGTGGTTCCCAAACTTTTTGAATCGTGGAGCACTTTTCTGGGGAGAAATTCGTCATGGAGCACTATCATTGCCCTGATGCCAAAGGTACGTATCTGTATAATTTTTTTTCTGATTTTATCTAACTGCATTTTTAAGTTGTTAGTCGATATTTTATCGTGTAGCAAAAGCACACAATTTTTTCAAGTTCTAAATAGCTTAAAATTTGATCTAAACTTAATATTACGAATTTAAAGTCTTTGAAAATTGAAACTTTAAATATTGTTTTCTCAAAACATCAATTTTGCACAAATGTATCCTTGACATAAGGGCGACAATATTTTCACCTGACACCTAAATAAGTAGGCCTACAAAACCAAATGACAGAAGTATTCACGATGGAAACGAATTTTTAATCATTTGGGCATGTTAACATCAAATGTTATTTCATTAGAAATTTTATTTTCTCCACTAATTTCAGAGAAATAAGGAACTTACTTAACGACATAAACGAAAAACAGCAACAATAAACATTAAGTTAAGCAATGCATTTGATGACTTATCCAAAGCAGATATTGTAAATATTGAGGCGGGATCTGTACTTTGTCTTAATAGCCACATAGGCAGAGAATTCCAATTCACATAAGTAAGTTACGGCAGAAGGGTGGTTTTCGCTTTATCCAAAAAGAACTTCAAATTTGTCTCTTAGGTGTCACAAAAATTCTGATAGTGACTTCTTAGTTGCAAAATTATCTTTTATCACAGAATCTGATGTCAAATCAATCAAGCAATCATAGTGACGAGATTAACTCTCATCGTCGAATCTCTCTGACTGTTTACTCCGCGTGCAATTTGTGTGCTTCGCCGACGTTCTCGATGTTTTGCATGGTTCCCAGAAGGTGTGGGTGGGCAAAGCTGAATGAGGTGACGCATGACATGCACGTAGGCTTATTAATAATTTGAAATCTATACTTCTTCACAGCACGATGCAGGAGCTAAATAATTTCTACCCAATCAATAGTTACCAAGACACAGCTAATTTCATTGCCGTACAGATTCACAGTTTTAAGAGATTGTCACATTTAATTTATTTTTCTTTCCAATCTCTTGGTGGAGCACTTGGAGATGTTTTGTGGAGCACACTTTGGGAACCGCTGATCTAGTTGATATACTGGTACTGCGTATGAAATCACAATTACGTCAATTTAGAATTATATAAAAAAATTACACAGGTGATTTAAGAATCAAAATATTGTTTGTACATAAATAACTGTCAGACTGACGTTTCTTTGAAAGATTTAAAGAGAAGGAGGTAGAAAGTTCGTTTCAGTATACTGACTTGGACAATTTAAATTGTGTTTTAATTATTAATCTTCTGTCAAAATTTATCTGTCACGCAAAAGAACATATCAAGTTTTTAAAATTAAGGGGATATGACGTCAGACGCCTTCGAACCGAAAGGAATCTTGAGATAGAATGGCAAAAAGGGGCCACCACGAAAAATAAAGGATGAGATGGACGTGGATGGACTTGGATGCTCTCTTCGAATAAGACAATATCTGACGGGTTATCACAATGATCGATTGTGTCTTTAGTGAATTAAAGTTTCTGAGAGTTATAAGATTATTCACACTCAAAGAACTTTAACATTATAATAATTACTACTGTCATTAGGCCACACTATTAAAGACATGACTATTTATATTCATGTTGGAAGGCAATTTATTTTAAGGGCGGATTAATGGCATAAATAATAAGATACTTTTATACCATTACACCATGGTTCTTGCCACTAATTTGCTCATTATTATGGAATACGTAAATTAAGGAAGTAAACAAGGTGCATTTTTAGTAAATATTGTGTGTCATTTACATGCTTGCACAAAGGCTATAGTATTGTTAATGTAGAATACAATTAGATTTTTCAATTCTGCTCAAAATAATATAAATAGGACAGTTGAAATACGAAATAAAAGCCACAATGGACGCTCAGAGTGGGTCATCATTTATATAAGCTAACCTTGGAATACGATATGGGAAGACTATTTTATATTATTTATCCTTGGTGTTTAGTTCAACAAAATAGTAGTTTTGACAAGTTGTCCTATGTTTGACATTTTATTTTAATTACCGTTTGTATTTAATCATTATTGAAAAATTATATAATTAATTTGGGAGGAATACACTAGTGTTGACAAAATGGGAAAAGGTTTTAATAATTACATGTGCAAAAAGTTTTTTCACCCTGCATCTCGAGACAACTTGAAAAGGGTAAGTGGACTTCAAGTAGATTATGTAGGCTAGTAAATTATATAATATATATCCCAACTCTCTTAATGCAAGTCATTAGTTATGGTAAATCGCTTGAAGATAAAAAGTATACGAGGGTAATATGAAATGAGGGCGGGGTTTAAAAAAACATTGAGTCAAATTATTAGAAATATATTGTTTTCTAGTACCAATAGGGAGAGAGTGGGGAGACTTGATCCTCACTTAATATATTTTCTGCTAGACGTAGTTTAAATGTTTTTCGTTTTGCTATACTAGCTCTCTGTAAACAGCTGAAGTTCCAGATAGAAAAATCCACCATTTATTTCATGCTCTTATAAGTGAATTCAAGAAAGAATATTTTTCAATTTCAACATTTATTTTGGTAAGTATGCTAACTACTATATTTGCTCTACTTTAAATTATATTTCAATTAGCTGATGGTGACCTGGTGGTCTAGGGGTAAGGTGTCAGACTTCTGTGCTGCAGGTCCGGGGTTCAATCCTCGGTCCCGGCACAGATTTATCTGATTCCCAAACCCTTCCTTCACCTCTTACAAGACGTGTATTAATCACAACTTGTGAATGTGAGGAATGCCAGGCCTCTACCATGGTTCGGATCCCACATTAAGCTGTAGGTCCTCCATTTCATCTCACAATCACCCTACCATTACACATTAGCGTAAGTGCGTACAACCCGAACGGGTAGTAAGACGCGGTGCTAATAATAATAATAATAATAATAATAATAATTATTATTATTATTATTAGCTGATGTATTATTAAAAGTTAGTTTTCTTTACACATTTTTCAGTATTAAAACTTACAAAATTGATCATGCTTAGCTAGAAATTAGGTCCCATCCCAACCTCTGCAACATGGGGACACTTGATCCTGGGATCAATTCTCTCCAATAATTTTTTGTTGTTTCAGAATCATGCCTAAAGTCTACAAAAGAAAGGAAGGGACAAAGCCAAGAGTAAAAATTGATCCTAGAAGAATGGAGATGGCCGTGAAGGGTGTACTGGAAGGAAAATGTATCAAGGGCTCAGCACAGCAAGGGAATTTGAAGTACCACTGATGACTCTGAAGTGTTATGCTAGGATACAAAAGCAACAAGAAGAAGAAATAGTATACACTTCAGTTTACAATAAATCTCAGGTATTTTCTGAAGATGAAGAATCCATCTTTAGTACGTATCTGAAAACAGCAAGTAAACTACATCATGGGCTGACTTCAAGAAATGTGTGTACCCTTGCATTTCAGTATGCTAAAGAAAATAATAAAATGTATCCTAAAAAATGGGACACTGAGGGTAAAGCTGGATATTCAGGAGGTTTATGAGGAGACATACTGATCTGTCCCTTTGAACTCCAGAAGGTACCAGCATCAGTCGAGGTACTAGTTTCAATAAACACAATGTAGTCAAATTTTTCAATCATCTTCGCACAGTGATTACGCTAGAGGGTCTAGGTCTCGAAGCCATCTGGAATATTGATGAAACTGGCCTTAAAACGGTCCATAAACCTGGCAAGATAGTTGCAATTAGAGGTGAAAAACAAGTTGTCAAAGTAACATCTGGAGAAAGGGTTGACTTGGTTACAGTTTGTTTTGCTAAAAGTGCTATTGGCAGTATTATGCCCCCATTTATGATATTTCCAAGGGTGAACTGGCAGGATAGAATGTTATATGGAGCCCCGCCTGGAACTGGTGGTTCTACCCATACAAGTGGCTTGATGATTGCATCAAATTTTATTCACTTTCTTGAACACTTTGTAAAATATGTAAAATGTTCAAGCACAGTCATTAACAAAGCACTTATAATGACAGACACATAAGTATTGAATCATTAACTATGCCAAAGAGAGTGGCATAATTCTTTTGATCATACCACTTCACACATCACATAAAATGCAGCCTCTTGATAGAACAGTGTATGAACCCCTTAAGGCATATTACAATAATGCCACTGGAGACTGGATGACTCTGCATCCTGGAAAAACCATTTCTATTTATGACTTCTATGAAATTCTTGGAAGAGCTTTCCCTCTGGCTCTAATACCTACAAATGTAATGAGCGGCTTTCGAGTCAGTGGAATATGGCCACTAAACCATGACATTTTTTACAGATGATGAATTCATGTCATCTTACGTAACAGACCGCCCCAAGCCTGGGACCTCAATTAGTGATGGTACTAGCTCTGTAGTAAGTAACAGCCAAAATAAACTAGTTGCTACACCTTCAACATCATACAATAGCTCTAAAGTCTTTCGGTCACCTGAAGATATTCAGCCTCTTCCTAAAGCTGCACCTCGTGTTACAGCTACGAAAGGTAGGAAAAAAGCAACTACAACTATTCTTACAGACACTCCTGAAAAAAATAGATTGGAGGAAGAACTAATCGCTCGCAACAAAAGGCGATTCTCAACGGCCCTTGCGGGCAAAAAGAAACCTACTTATGAAAACGAAAAAAGTAATGTTGATACATCAGATTCCGAAACGTTGCCCTCATCAAGTGAGTCTGGCATCTAGATAGCTGATTTGTTAGTCAGTTCAGAGGATGAAAATGATCATCTAGATCTGGAATCAGCAGTTGGAAGATGGATCATTGGATCTTTTCAAGGAAAAAAAACTACAAACATTATGTTGGAGAAATTTGAGAGGCTATACCTAGTGAACAAAGTTATCGGGTTAAATTCGCAAGAAAAGTTGATGCATGACGATTTAAGTACCCAGAAGTTGATGACATTTGTAACATTGACAACTGTGAAATTGTGCGAGTGATACCTTCACTAAACTTTGTATCTCATAATGATCGTGTAGCACGCTTTGTGTTTAAAAATTCCTTTTAAGGTTTTAACATGCAGTAGACTTACTTTTAATCTAATAAAATATATCCATTTCTAGATTGAAAGTTTATCAAACTTAGCCTAACTTTATTATTGAGCTATCATTTGGTTGTTAGGCCTATCAAAGCAAGGCAAAATGGTTTATTTGGTCCATTTTAAATTGTATTTATTTCTTTATGATGTAATCTATAAGTAACTTCTCAAAGACTGATTGTAGACGTAAAATAATAAGTAGACTATAGCCTATCAAGTGAAGTATCGGATATTTATGTATTCACGTTAACTATCACTAGGCCTATTTGTAAAAAAATTGATTTTAAGCATTTTTTTAACTTAAGTGGGTATAATAACATGTTCGTAAGCTTTCTTTTTTATTTTGCAGCTAATAAACAGATATTCATTAACGGACATAGGTTATTTTTTATAATTTAACCCAGGATCAAGTGTCCCTTGTATGGGGGAGACTTGATCCTTGGTGAAGAAGATTAATGTTAAATTATTTTAAGGGTTATTTTAATATTAAATTGCTTTTTATATTAATGAAAGATTAAGAGAAACAATGATCTTCTTAGTGCACTAGCAGAAATTGTTTTAGACATTAAGTTATCTGTATTTTTATAAAAATAAAAAATAGGATCAAGTCTCCCCAGTCTCCCCTACGCAATATGATTCTGAAGTTTACAGTTACAAAACAAATCATATTAACAATTCCAAACATTAATAAAACTCGCCTAATTTTCTGGATAATGTTATGCCAAATTATTGTGCAGAACCCCTCAAGTTGGTACTTCTCATGTTTTCCATCCACACACGCATAAAGTGCCCACATATTTTCTTTTTTTAAGTAATAGAACTAAATTTTGTAAATGATTAAAGATAGTTATATTATTTTAAATTAAATAGCGAAAGCTATTATTTATGCTTTTGGTGGGAATTACTCCATCTAGATATATTCTGAAAATTGAAAAATAACACCTGAACACGGGAATCGAACCCGGGACCTTTGGCTTAGTACCCCAATGCTCTAACCACTGAGCTATCCAGGATTCGTCCTGTGTCCAGGTGTCATTTTTCAATTTTCAGAATATATTATTTTTTATTAAGAGTTTAAACGTCCTCCAAAGAAAGAACTTGAAGCATATTGTCACACATCTCAACTGCGCTGCGTATGAGCAGATTGCCAAACATCTCAATTGCATAAGAAATCTTTTAGCATATGATAATTTTTAGTGCAAAATATTAATATTTTCATTAGAAAAACCCAACCGACCTTAATCTAATCCTTCATGTATGAATAAATAAAACATTTGATTACATAACTATCTAGCCTATATAGGACCCATGTTTAAAAATACCAATTAGGTGAGTTCTCCAAGAATTTTCTTGTCATCTTTGTTTTGTTATAATCAGAAACTATCTCTTGTGTGTAAAAGTGCTAGAAAACATTAAATATCTCATAATTTGACAGAAAAATAGAAT
Organism: Timema bartmani; assembly: GCA_902151455.1. NCBI lineage: Eukaryota > Metazoa > Arthropoda > Insecta > Phasmatodea > Timematidae > Timema > Timema bartmani. Next base: position 28,483 of record CABFWB010004689.1, on the reverse strand, counting down.
CTCGGCCTTGAATCACACTACAGCAAAGAGGGCAACCTGCTCAGTCAAAAATCTATATATTTTTTAAAGAGTTTATCTTAGCATTCAATACAAACCTACTTTGGGCTCACATAACAGGGTTTCCAGCAACATGGAAAACAGGGAAAAGTCAGGAAATTTTAAAATATAGTTTGGCTGGGCACACTCTATAAATACATTTGCTTAATGTCAAATATGTATTTATAGTCTACACAAATAAGTAACTACATGTCAAATCAACAAACCCTTATAACCTTATATTTATTAATTTGGTTGAAACTTGGGATAGCTATTGATCATGACGACTTATGAACATCTGAAAAATTTTAAATTTTTTGGTCAAAACGTTCTAAAGTTATAGGCATAGAGCTTTAAAATTTAGAAAAACCATTAAATTTTCATTGAATCACAAATATTGAAGTATTAATATTTGGAGTCCTAATTAAGATAAGAAGATCAGATTTTAACCATTTTAAGGTTCTTAGTTCAAGCTTTAATTAAAACAATTTTTGTTTTAAAGTTTGGTGAGTTTCAAGGTCATTAAAATAGAATTTGAATACCTATGAGTATTTTCAAAAACTATAGTTTAAAAATTTGAAAAAAATCATTCCATTTTAATATTCTTAAGTTAAGCTTTTACATGCCAAGTTTTAACTTGGGAAAGTCATGGGGTCTCAAGTTACTATTGATTATTGAAATAAGCAATGCAGACAAAAAGTATTTTGAAAGAAAACTTGTATGAAACTACATCAAGAAGTGACAAATATATAACTCTGACTTTATTGCCACAAAGCTGGAGCTCAAAGAAATTGGAAGAATCTCAAATTTTGAAATGCATGGCACTAAAAGTAAAACTACATTTCAATGAAAAGGGGATTGTGTCCTCCCAAAATCCCTAAACCAAGATTTGGTTGATTTAGTGCACAGGTTTTATTGTTCTGGAGACTTAAGCAGCTTTATGCCTGGTAAGAAGGATTCAATGAAAGTTTGTGGTGTTGAGTGCATTCATTTGAAACTGTCTTGAAACTGTCTATCTGATCTCATCCCAGAACTTGGGTGAATAATTCATTCCTTAATATAACTTTAGCTAGTTAGGCCTTCCTATTTTAGTGTACATAGTACTTCATTTGTGTGGGAAAGATTGGTTCATAACCAAACAATATTGTGCTATTCAGCAGTCGATAACACATGAAGCTGGTTGAACATTACATGAATCCTGGTGCTGGTTTAAAGCTAAATGACGAGGGAGGGGGCGAATATGTCTTCTATGTGTGCTGAACCATCGGGTGCCAGATTATCGAACTTTACTGTACCTATTTGCTCTTCTTGACATTTTAATATTCTCTAGGAATTTGTTACTGCACAATGTAGGGTTAACACTTAGTACACACTTCAATATTGCAGGCCCTACTTTCTTACAGACTGGGCCATATTTAGTAACGTAGTGTCGACAATAGGTTGACAAAAGGAAAAGATGGAAATGCACATTCATGATCGTTTGCATTCAATATGAATGTAGATCCAATATACAACATTTAAAATGTTGTCATAATTGACCTCTGATAAGTAATTGTGTCCACTGTGTGTGTAGGTATGGATGGCTGAGCAAAAAGCTGATTCTTACAAAAAGAAACAAGAGGAGCTGAGGGTGCAGTACGAGAAAGAACAAGACCTATACACAAACAAGTAGGTCAAACTATTTATTTAGGAAATATGGAAATTTTAAAATGTTCCATCTACTTGATATCCCCACCATAAGATCAACATTAATAACTCCAACTTTGGTGGCCACACGGTCTAAGGTGTCACTTACAATAGACTGGACTGCTGTTAGCGGGGAAACTGGGACTCAAATCCTGGTTGGTTGTACTGAAGGTGGTTTTCCACTCTCCCTCCTGATATACTTTCTTTCAATTCAATTTTCTTATCCTAAACACATTGGTGAAATAAGAACACTGCGTTTAATCAGGGTTGTGGAGTCAGTACACCAAGCCTTCGACTCGGACTCCCTCACAAATTGCTAAAGTATATTAATTAATAATAAATTTAGTCCAGTAAAATACTCAAATACAGATGAATTTATGGAAAGCTTCTTTGGTACTTTGAATTTATATTTAAATAAATTTGTCAATCCAAATTACAAATATTGGTCTTGAATAGTTAAAAAAAAGTATAAAATTATAATGATATCAATATCTACCATATATTATCATAATATTATAAGTTTATATTTTAAAGCTGGAGCTGTTACATTTTTACCGATTCCAAATCCACAGCTCTGCGTTCAACCCTAACGGGTAGTATGAGGTGGTACTAAAAAAACACATAAATAACCATAAACATATAAATATTTTTGTTATTTAAAAAAAATATTGTCGTGCCTTAAAATATTTTACAGCCACAATTTATTTAAGATCATTCATTGACTAACACACTTGAAACTGGTCATTTGGGGTTTTGTACAATAAATTTAATAATTATAGATCTTTTTAGTGCTTTAATTTATTTATTTTGCCACGAGAGGAGTGATTCATTCCAAATACGTTGTCAGCTCGTGATGCTAGTGCTGTGTGTTTTCAGAGCCCTGCTGAGCAAGGAAAGCAAGGACAAGCTGAGTGTCAACTTTATGTACGAGCCTCCGCCAGGAACCAAGAAGGAGCGGGAGAGAGAAGACGATGAGCCGGAATACAAGTTTGAGTGGCAGAGGAAGTTCAATGCGCCCAGAGAGGAGTGAGTTGACTTAACACCCTCAGGGATACTTTAAAAACCATAACATAGAATAAAATTAAATATATTCATAGTATTTTAGTAAGGAGGGATAATATAAATAGTTAATGATTGAAAGAACGTCTAAATAATCTCAAGAGGTTTAATAGAATAGAGACATAACCAAAAAGAATTATTAAATTACAGACATAAGAAAAGTATATCATGAATTGAAGGTAATAATCTTGCCACAGATAAAAATATTTGTCAGAATTAAGTTCAAGTCATATTTTACATGAACACAATTGAATGGGATGATTGAGATTAATATTAAATTATTTAACCATTATATATAGAGTGAAATGAAGTAATAACAAAAGTAATACAATTGAATAGGGTAAAATACACTAAACATATTAAAATGTAACATAATATATAACATAAGCATTAATGTTAAAATTGCAAGTTAATATTTAAAACCATGTATTGAATCATTTGATTGGTGAATGAACTTATTAACAACTAGTATTATTACATGAAGTTCTCAGTAAGAACTATAATAAAAGTGACAGGGAAATTATTTTGTAAAATTCCTGAAGAGGTTAAAGTAATTAATGTGAAACATTTGAAAAGGATGAAGTGAAATTTAAAGTAAGATAAATTGATATATGAGATTGATTAAAACGTTCCTTAGCTGATTACAGTTCCACTCCTTA
>CABFWB010004689.1:0-14645 GCA_902151455.1 Timema bartmani | reverse complement strand
ACTACTACTACTACTACTACTACTACTACTACTACTACTACTACTACTACTACTACTACTCTAATGTGTTAGGGATTAGAATTCCAATCTCCTTGTCATCGGCAGTCCACTCTCTTGTGAGAGTGACAACTTAAGACTATTTGACCACCAAAGCAGATTGAGTACTATTAGTTAATAACCAGCTGGTTCATATTTGTGTTGCTGGTTGTATTTAACACATGATTATAATTAGGTTTGGTTTGAATTAATGTAACAAGAATAGAGACTAGGGGTCTGCGAGCTTGGGTTTTTTCACTTGAGTCGAACTCGAGTCGAGTATTTCTAAAAGCTCAGGAGTTTGAGTCGAGTCTGAATATATTCATAATTTTAAAATGTTAAGAGTAGCCTATATATTTATTTATTTTAAATTAAGGCTCTCGATACCATCGATTCTTAATGATATCAAAAGAATATATCTTAATATTACGATTCTTGCTCCTTCGATTCTTAGCTATCAATAAAACTGGCAACTAAACAAAATGGCAACATTCAGAATAGGTAATAATCGATTATCTCTCATATTAGTTGCCATTTCATTTAAATGCCAGCAAATTGTAAATATACTATATTGGCCCTAATTTAGTAAAACCCGGAATATAAATCGATCCTAAAATTTTGAGGCATTCAACATGAAAAATAAATGGTCTCAAATATAATACGACCTGACAACAGTAACAAAAGGTAGAAACTTAACAATTTTGACCATTTTTTTTTTAAGTAAAAGTTAAGTGAGATTGTCAGAATACATGAATCAATTCTAAACAAACAATTGATATAAAATCACACCGTGTATATCAAAAGCTACAATATTTAGATTAAATTAAGATGGCTGCTCTCCTGTAGTTGTTATATTCTTTTTCAATTTTCAATGTTTTTCTTAGCTCTTTGAATAAGATATAATAAAAATAGAATTTATAATCAACATAGTTAATAAAAACAGAGCAAAAAAGTTATATTTAGTTTAATTCAATAGATTTAGAGCATAATCCGATATACTGTTCCCAAAACTTCTTCACTAATTTCTGGGGAGCTAATGTGTGTTGGATCAATTATGGCGGACAACTTTAAATTTTTGTAAAGTGTGAAATGTGTTTGTTCTTCTTTCTGTTATAAAATCTGCAATTTATTGTATCAATTTCGAGTTTATTTGAATTTTTGGTTTGATTTTAAGTTTTGAAGTCTTTTATTGTGTTTGATCAAGTCCAAGTTTCACATTGAGGGGGGAATAGGGTATCGGGCACTTGAAATTTTTGATGCAATGACAATTATTAAATATCTAAAAAAAAAAGTTTGTTACTGTTTTTACAAAGGTAATCTCTTTTATTTGACAAATTTACAGTTTTATTTGCGACAAATGTTATAGGCCTAAGAAAATATATTCTTACTTTTTTGTTAATTTTCTTACAATTTAAAAATTAAGTGATGTCTACAATTATTATTATCTGATATCTATAGTTATTATGTTGTTTGTTTACTTGCTACCAGTGTGGTACTTAAGTTTTATTTCCAATGTCATTAAGTCAAAATAGTGCACTTTCATTTACCAGTCCTATTTGGGGAATACGTGTGTTATCAACAATTGTGTATTATACTTGTTTTAATTTTTTTAAATTTAGAAATGTTTGGTTAAATGAAGATTTATTTGTAGGTAATAATACATGTTTATTATAATGTAATTCCTAATTATTTTATTATTTTGATTATATGATTTAATACTTATTAAAATTGATATTTTTCTTTGTTAAAATAAAAAATTATGGCCATAAGTTTTTTTTAGTTTTTTGGTATGCTATAAAGTTGAATACCTAATTTTTTTATATGAGGTTGGATGCCTGGAAAGATAATGAAAAAAATGTTCAATAATTGGAATTGAGAATCAAAAAATCGAGCTTGAACTTAAGAATCAGAATCGAGAAAAAGATGTATCTTGACATCTCTATTTTAAATGTAAATAGATATATTACATCTTTAAAATTTCATATTTAAAAAATATTCTAAAACACATGTTCTTAAAATATTAATGAAGCTCATTTTTATAAATATAAATACTTTATAAAAAAAAGTTAATAAACGGAAATATCTGTTTTTAAATTATAAATAATACTTAAAAAAAATTAAAAATAATAACACAAAAAATAGAGGGTCTAATAGAAAAAATCATTAAAATGGTTTCAACACATATCTTTAAGGACATTAAAATTACACTAACAATTTTTTTTTTAAAATGAATAATTGCATGATGGCTTGGAAATGTAGGCCTATGTTAAGGTAGTGTAGAAACACTGCACTATAATACAATGTAAGTGATAGTGAAGGAAGTCAACCTTAAATGATAAGTTAGGCCTGGATAGAAAAACACACTTCTCTCTTAATTTCTTCAAACACTTTTACACTTACCACTTCTTCAAAACTTCCACAGTAACACAGTGTTTTGAGTTTTCAAAAATATTACTTTCTCATTTATGTCTCTTCATATGAAAAATAAATACTTCCGAAAATTCAAAACAATGTGCAACTTTGGAAGTTTGAAGACGTGGGAAGTGTAAAAGTGTTTGAAGAAATGAAATAGAGAAGTGTGGTTGATTATATCTGGGCCTAATTTAACTATCCTTTGAGATTGGCTTCCTTCACTATCACTTTACATTACTGTAGAGTGTTTCTACACTGTTTTGATAAGCTAATATTTCCCCAAATTATGCTTCAGTAACTTAATTTACCCTATAAGAAAACGTAAGAATCATGAACAGTTAGAAATTTGAAGTATTTTGTATATTGTTTATTATTCCTTGGTGCAATCGTGCATGAACACTTCTTCTGTTCCATTTCCATTCCTCTCTGTGCAGTTGCACATGTGCGTTGTATGGGCTCTCGTTAGATATTGATAAATTTACTTCAATTCAATTTTGAATGCTTATAAAAGTTGATGCTAATACTTTACAATTAAAAATAATATTTCTAGCAAACAATATGAAAGAGTAAATGCTTTTTTAATATAAATTTATCAAGTTTGGTAAAAATATGTATTGCAATAAATAAGATCAACATTGATTTTAGACAGGTTGACCAACATAATTCTATAACTAAATAGTAACTAAACTAGTGCTAGTTTTGTAGGAAACATTTAATATAATAATATATTCTTGATATTAAATTTTTAATCTAACATAAATTATCATTTTAGAAAGGGATCAGGTAAAAGTAGTAAAAAGAATCATTCAATTATTTAGTAATCTTCTTAGCTATTTTTATTTTCATTGCTTTGTCATGGCAATACAAATAAACAACTTCAATCAAGTATAATTCAAAATGGACGACAATATTGAATACATTTATCGGTCGAAAGTTGTTTTAAAGCTCTATTATGTTATTAATGTGAAAATTGATATTAATTTTTAACAATTTGTTAAGTAACCGAAATGCCAATATTATCGCAATTAATTATCCTATGCTTACTACTGCGTTTTAAAAATTTATTATTAAGTACATCAAGTGAAAGCTCGAAAATTACGAGCCTACAAAACTTTCGATCTATATATCAAGCTTAAATGACGAGCTTGGCTCGAAGCTCAAAATCTGAGTACTCCCACTGCCCTAGTAGAGACTATTGTTTTACTCCAGGAATATTTATTTAAATTAATTTGGGGAGTAAAAACAAGTTATATTATCTTGTCTTTTTCAAATTTAATTATCCTTTGCATTATCCATGTACATTAAATTGTAAGGGTGTTCTCTTAGTTCCACTTTCAACTAAGCTTAGACAGATTAGACAAGTTTTTAGATGGACACATTTCCCACTATACACTCTACCACTGGACGAAGATGGACACAATTCACACTTAACAATCCTACCACTGGACAGAGAGAAACACAATTCACACTATACACTTTTGCTACTAAACCAAGAATAAAACATTTCACACTTTATGCTTCTATATAATGGAAAAGAAACAAATTTAATTAATCTATATAAAATAAACCTACTTTTATTTTTGTGGAATGTAACTATAAATTAAAAATGTGTTTTCTTCTTAGTTAAAGAATTCATATTTGAGGGATGAATTTTGTCAAAACTAGACCTATTGGTTGATGAAAACTAATTTTACTTTTAAAGTGTTTGCCAATATAGAAGTCAATCCCCCTGATAGAATAAAAAAGCATTATTTTTAACTGAACCAGTTTTAATATATATGACTTCCTACATTCTTCTTCCTCATTTCCCATTTATGTTTGCATCTGTCAACAGGACCAACATCCTCCTCCACCTCTGTCAGTCAATGCTCCCGCCTCTCTCGGCTGCCGAATCTTTGGCATCCTTTCCCTCTTGAGGACTTCCTTCACACCACCCCTCTCTCGGTTTTCCTCTTGGTCTTTTCCCTGCTGCCTTCCATCTCCAACACGGCACAGCAACTATTTCTACATTCTGTCGGACATTTTCATTCCTAACTCTATTCCTCCTCGTCTTTCCCACTATGACTCGTAGAGGTATACAAACATTAAAACTAATTTAATTCAAAAGCTAACAAGGACTTTTCTTTTTGCTATAATTTTGTAAAGTTTTGGTTTCATTGTGCTTTGTCTTGGTTGTGTACTGAATACAATATTATCTATTTTGCAGGAAGCTGGAAAAACTTGAGAAAAAAGAAAAGATTAAGAAGGCAAAACATAAAAAAATCAAGAATCTCAATAAAGAAACAAAAACTTTGGAAGATGGTAGCAGTAGCAGCAATAGCGAAGAATTTAAAAGAAATAAAAAAAATAAGCATAAGAAACATAGAAAAGAAAAAAATGTGACACCACATAAACGTGAGAAGATTTCAAAACACGCTAGCTCTGACAATGATAGGAGGAGAGATTTGGAACGTGTCTTAGGTCGAAGCATAAAGTTTGATGGTGCAGAATCTAGTAATGCCTTGTCCAATCATGCCAGACATTCAGACTCTCAATATGAGATCAAGGCTTTAGTCAACGGTAAAAATATCTTTGATCCCTTTGCAAATAGTTTGCCAGAAAATAAACTGAGAAAGTACGCCAGGGAGAGAAATGAAAACATTGATAATGTTAATCATCAGAGATATCAAGAGGACCTACACCGGGAGATGGGCAAGATAAAGGAAAAAGGACAGCGCACTAATAACAGACATAGTGATAAGACGGAAAGAAAACGTAAGTCCAGTGACAGCAATAGCTCACATGAGTACAAACGCAAAAAGTAGTTACTCATGATTAAAACTTGAAAACACTCAAATATCAAAGTTATTTTTGTTAGCAGTTTATTACTTTATGTAATTTTGTTTTATTTTTTTAACTCTGGTTTAATAGCTTTACAAAAGATATAACAATTAAAATAATGCATCTTTTAGTTGTGGGCTTAGTGTGATTGATTAGCTCAACTTTCTCTTATACGTTCAATTGCTTTCATTACTCTAGTGTTGCTCATATTTGACATACAAATTAGATGTTTTGGAATGCACTTGACTAGATTTATAAAAGAGAAAAGAACAAATTTGTGACAAAACTATTTGAGTTTATTCTAGAAGAGGATTGTTAATTGTAATTTGATACATACATTCGTAAATTTTGACTCTTGAGGACAAATATTTCTCAATGTATGGTTCGTGTTTATTATCAAAGTTTATACTTCTTTTTTTTTTAATCATAGAGCTTTCAAATTATGTTTATTAAAAACTTTTAAGTGGCCACACTTTCAATCTATAAACTCACTTTTGATTTAATATAATTATTAAATATGACTATACCAGTTTTATTATATTTCTAGTGGAACACCTAAAAAGAAATCACTGTACATAGATTTACGAAATAGTTTGTTAAGCAAATGTAAAATATATTTATTTTATTTAAATATCCATATAGATTAGAAAATGTTTTGGCGTGAAGCACAACATTAAGATTGCTACAATCCCTTGTTCAGCAGCACTTAATATTTCAGATAAAAATATCCATTTAGCTCATTAATTATAAAAATATATTTTTTATTAGTCCTAATATGGTGAAGATGAAATATCGCAAAATCACGCTTTGAGGAATCATGTTATTTTAGCTGTATAATTGTATTCTTTAATAACTTGCTAGAGAAATTATTGTTGTTATTGAAGAACATTCTTGAACACACTTCTTTTTTTTTAATATAATAATTTAATGAGTCTCACTATTCAATACAATCAACTGTAAACTCGCATGAGTAGATATTAATGTGAGCCTTTAAATTTAAAGCTATCAAATTGTATTTATTCAAAACATAAAGTTATATTTCTAAAAGCTTAGCAAACAGTTTTGGGTCCGACTAGGTTTTTCCTAAAACTATGTTAGACAAACATAAGCAGCATAATAGCTTTAAATGAAAATTCAAGATTTAAATAACATTTTTTGTTAAACTTGAATATCAATTATCCTTAAGAAAACAATGGCTTATAGTGTCCATTCCTAGTTACAATATAAAATGTAAAATAAGAAATGGCAAATAAAAATGAGTTAACCTACATTAAAATCCTTTCTAATGACCTGACTATGATTCTTTAACTAAATTACTCCAACTTTATAGCTTTACTGGGCCTTATCCTCTTGCCATTACCATCACTTCACATTTCGCCATGATAGATTTCATTCAATACACTTTCATTCCATTCTTGTAGCTGTTCCTGTACTTCCTCTTCCTTTCTCCCCCCATACCATAAAATCATCAGCAAACATCATGGCTTTCATTCTTTCCTCCCCGAGTTTTCCTGCCACTTTGTTCATTACCATTTCCATTACCATTACAAATAATAGTGGTGAGAGGGAACTCCCCTGCTTTATGACTTACCAAATATTGAAAATTATGTTTTTATTGGGTGATTTAGATAAAGCCTCTGACCAATGATTAAATTAAAAGGTTTTTTTAACACAATTATTTTCTTATTTTTAATTTTTTGTTGCACCCCAAAACTTGCCACTCTGTGAAAATGCACATGTTGTACTGTCAGTAGAGCCGGCCCTTGATACACCAGTGATATCACTACCAAGCTAATTCTACAATCACAAAACTTAAAATTTAATTTTGGCATTTCCATCATTAAGTTCAAATAAATTGTTAGGTTAAGTTATTCCCCATAGTCAACATATTTGGATCACCAACCCACAATAAGAATAGTTTGTGTTCAAGAAACATATAAGGCTTAGCGTGTGATATACCAAAATTGAGTATAAACTGTTGAAACCTTAAAACCAATTAACTTTTGAGTTCCTATTGTCAGAGTAAGTAAGTAAATATCAATTATAAATATAAATGGTGCACTTAACCCTTCACTCGGCACAAGCATTGAACAATCCTCATGGTTCCATGGCGCAGGCATGAACCAATGTTTATTAACTGCACCAAGCTATTTTAATGCCATTCATAAATAAAATACAAAACTTTTAGTGAGTTTGATACTTTATATTGAAGTTGATAGTTGGAGCTACCAGGATGGTGCACGCCGTTTAGCCCCACCATTGGTACGCTATATAAAATGAATACTAATTAATTTTTGATCCTGAATAATGCAGCAGAAATATCTTAGTGGTGCTCTCAAGAGAAAGCTAAGAAGAAAAAAGAAGTAAAGAACAATCTGTGGTATGGAGCGCCCAAAAAATAGTAATTTTTAAATTTATCAGAACAGTTACGAAGTATAAGCAATTTCTATTACAATAACCAAAATGCAGTGTGAAGTTGGACCAGATCATTATTATTTGGAATCCGAAGCCGAAAACAGTCACACTCAGCAGCCTCGGCCTCATGTTACTGCTGATGCAGAAGCAATTTTAACAGATACCAATGCTAATGTCGATGGTTTGGTAGCAGAGCATACTGAAATTCCGAGTACCTATCCTGTTCTTTGGCCAGATATCATAAATAAAATTTTTAAAAATTACTGGGTTTCACCTGTTCCCAAAGATGCCAGAATAATGATGGAGTCTTTGCTAATTCAGCTCGACAGACAACTCAAACTCAATCATAACAAATAAATGAGGTCCTAGGTATTTGACACCAACGCATTTCAAGAAAAAGAAACAGTAAAGTCGCATATAGAAGTTTTTGCTATATTCACCTTCAGCAGTGTGTTCTGCTTTGTTAGTAAGTTATTCGAAAACAGTAACCGAACAGCTGTTTCTTCTACTAATGGTTTATAAGAGTGGGGACATGCAACACGGTGCATTAATGCGCATCACTCAAGTGCAGATCACCGAAAAGCAATGGTAATTTATTGCACACTCCGGGGAACATCTGCATACAGGCGACTGAATTGGATGTCATGTCCCTCCCAGTAAGCTATGCCATACACTAAAAAAAAACCCTGAAGGATGGGTTACAGCAGTTCAGCCGACACCATGACATCTCAGTAACGTAGTCGAACTAACTCAATGTGTATATTAATTTTTTTAGTCCAAATAATATCTAGAACGCACTGGCAGAGTTTGTTGGCTACTTCGCGGTACATCCTGTATGTACATTTATAAGTTCATTTGGTTTGGTGGATATAGACAGTAAATTACAGATTTTTAATCTAAACTACATTATACAGCTCTTTATTAACAGATTTCAAAACAATCAGTGAAATCCTATTTGGAATTTAAACCTGTTCATCCCAATATGCTTATGTTGTTGACTGTCAAGTACTCTTAAAATCAAAGCTCATGGATGAACTTTAGGGCGAATGTTAACTGTGCTATCCTTTTCTGAACAATTCATTTCTCCCTCTCCAATCCTCCTGAACCTTACCACCTCACTGAGCTAGCACTGTTAGGTACCACTTGCATCACACCCAACAATCGCTTTAACCAGTTTAGATAATAGAAGGAAACTGGGAGGGAGTTTGCATAACAAGTTAATATTTCATGACAAAATAGTAGTTTAATGAACAGAACAAAGAGATACAATTATTTACTTGAATTACAGATTCAAAATCATATGTTGTACTCCTTAAAGAGAGAATTTAGTGATGAATATTCTAGACTTAAACCAGAAGAATTCTAGACATATTAGAGCAATCATCAGGCCTAATCTTAATCAGGAATGCCTATTTCAGTTAACATAACTCGTGGAACAACAGATTCAAACTAAACACTCTAAAAGAAATCAGGAGTACGGTAAATTACAAGTATAGTGTCCTTAGGTTCAAACAGCATCTGAAGAGTGCCGGGCACTCATAATAAGTAAACAGAATCAGTTGCCACACCTAGAATTTCTGATCCACACAAGTTATGTAGCAAGTTAAGTGTCAGAATAGCAAAATGCTTAAATATAAACTAATTAATTAATTAGGTCGCTTAGCAAAGCCATGAATTTCTCATGTCTCCAAGTCTGGTATTTTAGTACAAAGGCAAACATTATACTGACTAAACTTAGTTATAAAGAGCACCAAATAGCTCCCTGGTTCAAACTTACTTAATTGGTAGCTAGGCGACAAATTGAAATGATCATGATTAACTTTAAATACAACATTCAAGTTTTTTGTCTGCTTGAATCTGAGGAGACAAATGTAGGGGAAAGGTGTCCATATTGGACCAGTTTCATAATTTAATTTTTTCGCCGCCAAGTTTTCTGACTGATTTTTACCAAAATGAAGGCATTCTCAATTTTAGTTGACTTTCTCATGAAAGAAATTTCTAAGGTACCGGCATTGTTTTTATCCTGAACAACCTGACTAACGTAATATACAGCTTTCCTTTTCTCATCTTTTAAACCAACTAGAACATTGTCTTTTTCTTTCAGCTTATTACGATCAATATCCTAAAAATCGTCCGTGTCAACAAAATCATCACCACCCGAAGAAGAACCACTTGCTACGAAATCTTCATAACTGTCATCGTTATCTAACATCATTTTTTTTCTTTTTATTCTTGGAAACCGCTACAGAACTCTTAGAGGCAAATAAAGCTTTTTGTGATTTCACCATCAACTTTTAATTTGATTTTGATTTTTGTTTCTCCAAACTCTCTTTATGCTTGTAATGCCTTGGGCATTCTGTTGTTTTCTTTGGTTGAAGTTGTTTCTTGAGGTACTGGAGAGACTTTACTCAGGGATTCAGAGAAACTTCCTAATAGTGGAGTGGGTACGTCAGTGACATTAGATGCTTGTCTCAAGGCATCTGAAGGAGCAAAATTGTGATCTCGGAATACGTGACGATTGACAGGCCAGATAACTGCGGCTTTAAAGGCATTTCCGGTGGTGCCTACTGTGGCTACTCTACCATATGCTTCCGCAAGTAAGGCAACAACGTCATATTGGGTGATTGGTTTCCCCAGGTTCTGCCGTAAAAATGTTTCTTGTGCCTGTATGTAGTACCATCCAATTGGATGAAAAAAGGCAACGTCAAGGTTGCATGCGGTGCGTTGTATGACTTGGCAAATGTAGCAAACTAATTCCACTATCCAGCGCAAATAGAAGTGCCTCTAGGTTCTTGCTATGGGTTGTGTGTCCATCCAGAAGGAGCAGTACAGGGTCTTCTCTTGAACAAACTACATTCTTCTTGAAGTGATGGAGCCACTGTATGAAAAGTTCTGATGTTATGTACCCAGTATCTGAAATCAATATTTCACTTCCTGCTGGAGCTCCTCTTTCTAACTCTGGTGTGTATCGCTTTCTTTTGAAAATGAACATGGGTGGGATGTATGAGCCAGCTGCACTGACACAACATACAACAGTTGGGTTCACTCCTCTCTCCCCGCTACTTGCTGCCCCAACCTGATGTTTTCCTTTAAGGCCGACTATCATTTGTGGCTTCTTTTGAACAGTCGTGAAACCACTTTCATCTACATTGTAGATTCTCGTGCCACTCAGTTTATGTTTATCCGCTATATCTTCTAAGAGATTAAAAAATTTCGTTCTCTGCTGAAACCCTTCATCCTGGCAAGTGATGTCGCTTCCGGCTGCCTCAGCGATAGTTTCGGGTTCCTCTTCATGAACTTATAAAACCACTTCTTTCCTGCCATGCCTTTTTTCTCATTAAAACAATGTCCAAGTCCATGTATTTTAGTGACGTCAAAAGCGAGCTTTCTCACATCTTTTATTGTTAGTCCAAACATTCTTTCTTCGAACTTGAGAATGTGTGTTTCTAGTTCTTCCTCAATTTCCTTGGTGAATACAGGTGTTCGACCGAAGGATTTAACAAGGGCGGGTCCTTTATTTTTCCCACTAATGTGTCGCTTCAATGTCTCTTTTGGAACACCATATCTTCTTGCTGCTTCATTCAGCCCAACGCTTGCTGAACGAACTGCATTCACAGCCAAAGCTAAATCAGCTTCACTCCACTGTCCGTATTTGTCTCTTTTTGACATCTTCCTGCAGCGAGTTTAGATGAAAAAAAAAAAATTAGGGACCACTTTGTGTTCATAATTTCCTAAATTGGACCGGTCCAAATTAGGCAGACCTGATGGTCTAATTTAGGAAACAACGCCATTTTGCAAACAATATTCAACCATCACCGAACTTTTAAAGTAAACGACTCATGACTGAAAATATAGACAAACATTCCAACAAAATAAGAAATGTATTAAAATAGCTCTTACCTGTGTTATATGTGCACAATTTTTTACTCAACAGTTACGAGATATTACATCAGATGGTGAAAATACTATCAATCCATCCTCACAGGCTTTGTAGGTGCAACTGGCGAAGGACTATGAGCCGGTCCAATATAGGCAACCTTCCCCTAACTGTTTCAATTTTCTTGTGTTAAAACATGTCACTTGTGCATGCAATTGTTATAGTTTGAAAAGAGTTAAGTATTATATTACATTTGGCCATTGGGTGAATAAACATTTTAAGGATATACAATTCAGTTTCACAGGTAATCCTGTACAAATATAAGTAAAATTGTTGATATATTAAAATATGTAGCTGTTACACATCTTGTTTACATTCTTCTAAGGGTACAATAAGTTGGTTATTAGTTTGTATATTTTTTGTTTTCAGAATAATATGAATAAACCATATTGTATTGAAAGCTTGATAATTATAATGAAATAAGGTAGCTAACAACTTGATTACATTAGTTTGAATGATCCCTTACTGTGTGTAGTAGTCTTACCTAGATTTCAAACGATCATTTAGGTTACCCTATATGCTTGTAGAAAAAACGACTATACCTTGAATTTGGTAATCCCGTTTTGGAAGGTACTATAATTTATCCTACTGTATACTTGTATTTATGTAGTATAAATGGTCTTCCACTTTCCAAAATGACAGTATAAATTCCCTTCTGGAAGGTCTTTTATCCTATCCAAAATATTACTATACGGTAGGATTCTGGTATGAAATAGGGCCTTTAAAATTGACTTTATTCCAAAATCATAGTAAATATTAGTCTACATCGACTTATTTAAAGAATCAAGTCTCAAGTTTAGAACTTAATTATACAATTCATACTTTTTATTAACTTATTTATTTCATTTAACTATTACATATTATATTGATGTAGGCCTATATCATATATTCATACAAATTATTAGCATACGATGTCAAAATCTTTCATAATGGCGTGCAAACGACAACTCGAAAATTTCAACCTTAGGTTTCCGCACATCCAATAATTGTATCATTCTATCATAGAGATCAATGCTGATCCCACCAAAATCAAGCAGATGACAAACTTGAGCTTAACGATTTAGTCCTTTGCAAGGGGTGTTTTAATTATGTCCGTCAAGTGTAGTCAGTGATCATTATACTATACTGGGTGGACATAAGCACACCCCTTGCAACGGACCAAATCGTGACGATAAAGCTTGTCGTCTGCTTTTTTAGCGAGGGGACAGATTTAATGGTTTCTTACAATGTTCTTATGCAAAAACGTGTTTCTGGTGAATAAAAGTATTATTGTTTGAAAATAGTGAAGTATTATACCCCACTTGACAGAAGACACATTTACATTAAAGAATATACAATTCAGTTTTAAAGGTGATATTGTATAAATAAGAATAAATCCTTTAATATATTAAAATGTGTAGCTATCGTCCATGTTGTTTACATTTTGGCAATACTACAATATACGAGGCACGTCCAGAAAGTAAGAGTACTGGTTGCCCTCTCGTGCTGTGAGAATTTTTTTTCCCAATGTTGGTAACATTGAGTGGTAGTGGGGGTTCTTCTGAACACAACGAGCACAGGTGGACTTCGGTAGTAGGAAAACTCGCCTTGTGGTATCCGTTTGTATGACATATGTTGATAAGAAATCCCGCCAAGTGCGAGGTGCGCGTTGTCATCAGGTTCCTTCTCGCTGAAGGAAAAACACCGACTGAAATTTTTTCACGGATCAAAACTGTTTATGGCGAAGGTGTTATGAGCCGAACAAACGTGTTTAAGTGGTGTGAGTTTAATGAGGGAAGAACGAATGTTCATGACAATCAGAGGTGTGGAATACCTTCCATTTTGACCGATGAGTTGGTGCAAAAAAAATCGAGAAAACTGTTCGTGAAGACCGCCGATTGATAGTGGATTACATTTCTGCGATGTTTCCACAACTATCAAGATCTATCTTACACGAAACAATTACAAAAACGCTGGTGTTGCAAAAATTGTGCGCAAGATGGGTCCTAAAACAACTGACAGAGCAGCACAAAGTGAATCGGGTCGCTAGCTGTCGCCAGTTCCTTAAGCGATTTGAATTGGAAGGTGAGGATTTTCTGAGCTCGATTGTGACTGTAGATGAAACCTGGGTGACTCATTACACTCCTGAGACAAAAAGACAGCCATCACAGTGGCGGTATACCAGTTCCCCATCTGCCAAAAAAATTCAAAACCTCAATTTCGGGCAAAAAAAATCATGGCCACTATGTTTTGGGACCAAAAAGAGATAATTCTGATCGAATTTCTGCCTCAGGGGAAGACGATTAATGCAGCATGATACTGTGAAACCCTAAAAAAGTTCAAGAGAGCAATTCAAAACAAAAGGAGGGGAATGTTGACAAAGGGAGTGCGCTTGTTGCACGACAACGCCCGTCCGCACAAGGCCAACGCCACCAAGGCTCTTTTGGACTCATTCAGTTGGGACAGTTTGAACCACCCCGCATATTCCCCTGACTTGGCGCCTTCAGACTTTCATCTTTTCACCTCCCTGAAGAATCACATGGGTAGAAAAAAATTTTCAACCGACGAGGAGGTGAAACAAGAGGTCCTGAACTGGAAGAAGGAGATGGCGGGAGAATTCTTTGAGGAGAGCTACAAAAAGCTTGTGCCACGGCTCACAACCTGCATAGAACGGGAAGGCGACTACGTGGAGAAATAACTGACATATTTACTAACAAAATCTTGTAATTTGGTTTTAAATACAATATTTTTTTAAATAGAAAAATTGACTACTCCTACTTTCTGGACGTGCCTCGTATTTAAAATTGGTTATTAGCTTATACAATGGTTTCAGAAACAATATTATGTTTAAAGTTTGATAACCAAAATGAAAATAGGTAGCTTAACACTTAATTATGTTCATCTGAATGACAAACTTTGTATAGTAGTTTTACATTCAAATTATCATTTAGGTTGTAGGCTTTTAGAAAGTGTTGAATTTATGACTCAAGTAGTCCAATTGCTTTGTTCATCTAGTAGTACGTCATTTCCGCCTTCATCTTTACTC
>CABFWB010004688.1:30047-45973 GCA_902151455.1 Timema bartmani | reverse complement strand
CCCCCCCCCCCCCTGAATCCGCGCCTGTATGGAACTTTTATTAATGTGACTTTTGTGTAAATTAAATTATTTTTCCAAGGTTTTTTATAGTACTAAGCCACTATTCTCATTATAACGTCAAGAAAATGTTTACCGTTTTCTATACACTGAATAAATAAAGCTTTAAATATGTAAATGGTAAAACACCTTTATTCTTTTAATATTATAAAACTATTATATTTAAATGTTCTTCATGGTGTAAGATAAGCAAACCATATCATAAATGAATATTCAAACATTTATGTATTTGTTTGAAATTCTACACCCAAACTCCCACTCCTATCCTTAAAATACAGCCCAAACTAATTTATAAGCTCTTGGTAAAGGCCCAATAAGGCCCTGCAATATTCCTGCTTCGATCTGTATCAAGCTCATAGCTTATAACAGATTTAGTGAAAACAAGACCTGAATGTAATGAGACTTACTCCAAAGGTTCTATCTAGCTTAATCTCATCCGAAGACGATACAAGGCCTGCTTTGGGCAGGTAAACTAACTCTACACCTTTCCGTGGAACACCCATCACCTGTGGAAAACAGGTACCCCCACTATTAGTATAATCTTAAAATCTTCATTGTGCAAAACCTTCAGCACCATCCCTGGTGGTTGAAAGTTTCTAAGGGTACCTAGGGAAAAATACCCCTGCCCCCCAGAGTTGCCTGTAGGGATGGGAAAAACTGCTCCTTTAGTAAAGCAGGAGCAATCTGTTACTGCTCCACCACTGGACCTGTTCCTTTTACCTGCTCCTTTTTGTCACAGTTCCTATACTATATTTTTACCTACTCACAGCCTATTTTTTTTTAGCACCGCGTCTACTGCCCGTTCTGGTTATACGCATGCCAATTACGTCAATGTGTTAGGGATGAAGATGGTTGATTCTATAGGAAGTGCACCCACATATGTTTGGAATGAGAGTTGAAAACGTTTAGGAAAAATCACCCTCAGTGCACCCAACCGAAATCGAACCTCAATCTCCTTGTCATCGACAGTCCATTCTAGTGCAAGTGAAGCCAGAGACCAGAGGCTGGCAATCCTTTTGCTATCATGGACTTTATGGGTTTAAAAAAATTTTTTGGCTAATTTGANCCTTTTGCTATCACGGGCTTTATGGGTTTAAAAAAAATGTTTGGCTAATTTGAAAAAAAGTAAAGCAAAAAAAGTAGAGCAAAAAAGTTCAATTTTACATTTACCAATTAGTAATTAGCTATTAAGTCCATTTTTTGAACAAATTGTTTTTTGCTAAATATTTTGTGGGCTAGATAAAATTAGTCAGTCAGTAGATTGTTACCCTTGCTTTAAATAATTTTACCACCAAGAGGGTCCCTTCAATGTTAATCATCAACGTATCAATTTATTGTGAGAATACATCACATACTGTGCTTGTATTGTGGAAATAATGTTTTGTACTACAAAAGCTTTCCCCTTTAAAACTCATTTGTGACTCCCCAAACCAACTCTAAACTAGGCCTATGTTAGACAAGTAAGGTTGCGCTGGACCTGATCTCAGCGCTATGACAAGAACACAAGGCATCCACTTCCTTTTTACTGTACGACTGCTCCAAAATATCTCCGGAGCATAAAGGAACAAGGTTGCTACGGACCTGTTACAGCGCTGTGTGTGACAGAGACGAGGAGCAAAGTTACTTTGGACCTGTTCCAGCGCTGCCTGTGACAGAGAGACGAGGAACAAGTTTACTCTGGACCTGTTACAGCGTGTATTTAATCCGTGGAGCAGTGACAAAAATGAATAGCTCCTTTCGTCTGTCAGGAACAGGTTGTGAATGTGACGTCAGAGGAGCAGTGACAAAGGAGCAGGTTGTGATTTCACAACCCATCCCTAGTTGCCTGGTCCCTTGCGAAAGGAGTTGGCCTCTCCTTAAGGTGGGATGGAAGGAGACGCGAGAAAAGGAAGTGTTTTTGAAATTTCTATAGCAAAACATTATTTTGGGCAAAATAAAATATATTATTCTCCAGTACAAACGTAGAATTTAATTTTTTTCACGTTGTGATATCAACAGTTCTTGAATATCTGTCTTGAGCATAGTGGCATTAAATTACAAACTTTTAAAATTAAGACAAAAAGCTGTCATTAAACTCTCAGACATCCTTAACAAATTTTTAAAAACTGTTAAGGTCACCATTCAATAAAATTAAACTCTATATTTCTACTGGTGACCTGGTGGTCTAGGGATAAGGTGTTAGACCTCTATGCTAGTGGTCCGGGGTTCAATCCTCGGTCCCAGCACAGATTTGTCTGATTGCCAAACCATTCCTTCACCTTTGACAAGATGTGTATTAATCACAACTTGTGAATGTGTGGATATCCAGGCCTCCACCGTGGTTTGGATTCCACGTTAAACTGTAGGCCCTCTATTTCATCCCACAATCACCCCACGTTTACACATTAGCGTAAGTGCTTATAACCTAAACGGGTAGTAAGACACGGTGCTAATAATAATAATAATAATAATAATAATAATAATAATAATAATAAATCTATACTGAAGCAATATTTTATTTATTTGCACAAACAAATTTTTTTACATAAAAGATGTCAAAAAATGGCCTTTTCTCGCGTCCCCTTCCACCCCACCTTAAGGGAGGCGTCAATGTCACGAAAGGAAATCACGCTTAGTATACGACTGGTGGAGGTTCTGGATTCCCCCACTCTCATAAAGATGAGTCTACAAGGATTTAGCTGCTCAACAACCCCGATCAGATGTTTGGGGCCGTCACCCGGCCGACCAAGGAAGAACGATTCTATGAGACCATTAAGGGGAGGCACCCAGTATCGATTTTTTTTAGTAGATCCTTTACGGATATATCTCTTTTTACTACACTCTCCATTCTGCAGCGCATCCAGGCTGATGTGGTGACCACGATGATAGAAATATACTATGTCTCAGACCAGCCATATAGAGCGCACCAACTCCAGCCATGGCATTACCCCCAGTTTATAAACTCAGTTACAAACATGATGAACACGTTGGAATATACTTTTTCAGCCAACATCATTGGCCCATCTGGCTATGAGTGTCACAGCTTTTCACCGAATTTATCCTTTCACTTGGACACAATGTTTCAAAATACATTTGAAGAAGATCACTTAGTATTATGCCTTATTGTGACTGGGATTGGAACAAAACGGGCAAGGAACCCGTGTCATATTCTTTCAGGGACTTTTGGAAATGGATGGCAAATTAATTAACTTTCCACTGCTGATTATTATAGATGACTTGATGCATGAAGCAATTAGGCTGTGATCGAGCCTTTCACCAAAGGGTGCCATAATCAATATGTTAGCGTCGTGTACCTGACACAATTTATATTTCACCAGGGTATGGGGGAGATACATGTGCTTAAAAGCACATTATGTTGATTAAAAATCCCAGGGATAAAGCCCATACACAATACTTTGCATGCCAGGTCTGCCCTGAAAACCCACGTGTTTTTAAAGAGGTCCTCACAGAACCCACAATTAATCCTAATGGGTATATTTTGCTTAGTTACAAACAATAATACCCGATTTGTGTATATTTAGTACCAATATATGTTCCACAAGCGTCGGATGCTGCATAAATTTACCACGCTAAGGTTATAAAAAGTTGACACGTCCCAATTAAAAATAATTTCATAACCTTGAGCTCCAAGGTGTAAAATCAAGCCCCTTTCTATCGTGTGCTGCATCCCATGAGACCTCAGAAAGGGGTTGCTCTGCTGAAAACGGCTGACAATAATCTGATTAACTCTCTTTGCGAGTGTGCCTACAAATTTAAAAGGAAGAGCTCCGTTAATAAAGATAGACTCAGAAGAATAAGTTTCGTGCTCACAAGAAGATGTTGCGCAAGCTGATCCAACGAGGAGAGTGTTGGAAAGAGAAAATCAGAAAGAAGAGCATTTTTACCCATACTTTTAGTGCTTTTAATCAGCTGTGTCTTGGGCTTACTATTCAGCAAGTAGATAATGAATGGTAAAAATGATGGTGTTGATGTTCCCAGAAACATTACACAGTTTTGATCAACACCACTAGAAAGTGGCATTGGCCACCCACATAGTGGTATTCGAGTTGTACCAGGAAATGGAAAGGGTCCTCGCCTCTAAATTTGAAGATAAGTCCACATCTACAGTATACCAATAGGTGATACAGTGATTTATGTATTTCACAAAACAAAATAGACAACCTCAGCATTTTATTACACCACACCCGCAACTGAAGATTCTATATTCCCCTTCCTTGCGGTAATCAATACTGTACCCATCCAGGCATGTAAAAAATCTAAACTTATACGAGAACATATTATTTCCCAAGGTCGTATCGCATGGTATGCCAACGGTGAAGTGAGAATTCACGATACGCCTCTCCAAGGATCCAACATTGTGGATTTAGTCAAAGATTTGGCCAGGGCAAGTAAAAACAGCAAGCCGTTAGAGTGGCAAAATTTTCGCACTGTGCCCCAAAAAATAAACGTTCTTGAAAAACAGTTTTGCCAACCCAAAATGCTTGGCATTCATTAAAGATCTGACAACCATGCCTAAGCCACTTCACAGTCGCAACGACCAACTCTGAAGAAGAATAAGAAATATAATAAAGAGGAAAAAAACCGGTGGCTGCCTTCAAGCACCTAATGGATCATTTGGCAGATATCTACTACGACCCTAAGCATCCTGCAGGGTCTACAGGGGTGGAGACGCACTTAGGCCTATAAGCGTCCTTAAAAGATCCAGCTAAAGTAATAGAGTGGCTTCTAAAGCAGGACGGCTTCGCTTTACGCAAACCCACAGTAAAAAAAAGTTTCCACGCAATAAGTACAAGGTGTTGATGATCTTTGGAATTCCGATATAAACGATATGCATATTCTCAGCAAATACAATGACAGTGAAGTGTGTTTGCTTACCGTTATCGATGTGCTTAACAAGATGGCATCGGCGAGGACGCTTCTCTTCGAAACGGGGAGTGTTGTGCGGGACGCCTTTCAGCACATTTTCAAACAAGGTAGACGTAAACCTCTAAGCTTACAAACGGAGAAAGGGAAATACTTCACTTCATGTCTCGTAAGGATTTCTAAAAAAAAAAGCTGTATATATAACTTGATTACCAAATCTAAAGAGTAACTACAGAGGAGTACATTTCACTACTAAATCCAAAGAGAAATCATATTTTAGTTTAGTTGGTTGAGTATGAATTCACAGATCCTTATAAAGGCGTGTCTGTATTTATATGCTTGCTTATAACTAAAAAGCTACTGAATAGATTTGAATGCGATATTTTCATAGAATAAATATTTCTTTTAAATACGTATATATATAACTAGAATCTACAAATGTTAAATACTTGAAGTTAATAGATTTTCCCATAATAATGAGTTGCTACAAATATGTGATTAAAATATTTTAGAAGATATATAAAATAAACAATTTACTCATCTATGGATTTTGGAACACTTTAAAGTAGAAATTTCATTCCATGTTTCATATTTTCTATCATGACAAGATTGGAGAGTCATTGTACTGCAATGGTTGAACACATTTTTTTTTGTCAATTTCAATTGTCTTAAGAATGTTACTCCACTATAGAGATGATAATGTTAAAATGTGTTTACAGGGAGACGAGAATATGATGTTCAACGGCGACCCATGGGGTCCGCCACTCAGTTCGCTCCACCATTATGAAGAGCAGGACGATGAGATCATGTTGGATGATGAAGACTCATGTCTGGGGGTGGTGCCTGTGCTACCCTACAATGGAGGGGGTAGCCTTGGGTTCCATGGAATAACGACTGCACCCCCTCCAAACTGCAGTGAACTGGAACTACCTTCTCCAACAAGGTCCACCTCTATCTTCTGAGTGTGCATCTCACAATACTAGCTTCGTCCACCTGATGATATGCTGTCTGCTTTAGGCAGTATGAGCGGTACTATTTTATATAGTGACCGAAAGTTACCATTCTTAATTCATATGATGGTGTGACTTCCCTTGTACTGCCACAAGGTACTTCACTGTACCTGGCTTCAGAATTTCAACTAGGGCTTTACTTGACACTTCACTCAATGCACCTCGCTAGCAACACACAATCACCCCTTTGTTGCGATCATTCGTTGGGGATCCATTTATATTCATTAAGCCCTTCTGCTATTGAATTAAATAAATCAGTGTATGTTACAATTGATTTAGTAGTGATCACCTTTAGATATTTTATTCCCTAAAAAACTACTACATTTGTTTTTAAATTTCACTTTTATAAGGAAATTGAAGCACAAACACAATAGTTAATTTACAGCAAATGGTTTTACATAAAATCATCACAAATTTAAATACTAAAGCCAAGGCATAACAATTTTGGTAAACGGATCACTAAAATATACGCTTGGATTTGGGTTAAGGGGTAACATAAGGTGTTGAATTAATTGATTGAAATAACGTCATTAATTGTCATTAATAAGTGTTCCGTTAAAAGAGAATGATATTATTATTTTTAGTGTATGAGTTGTGAGGATCGAAACGGGAAGGTGTGGCTTTTTAATAGCTTCTTGTTATTTCAGTTTTATCTTTAAAATATATTTAATAAGTCACTGTTGGTGTTTAGTTTGAATTGGGTCAACGTAAACGCTCGTTTAGTTATAAACATATGTGGTGTATTACAAAGTTTCAGGACTAAAATCACAAGTTTTTTTTTATGTATTGAAACTTGTGTAGGGATATTCTTTGAACACATTTACGAGTCAGGAGACGTCATAAATAGGAGGCCGTCTGACTTTAAACGATTAAAATAACAGTTTTCACTGAATAATCAAACAAATTATGAAAACTCTAACATTTCAAAATTCATTATATAGAGGTACTTATTGTATTGATTTATTTATAAATTAAAACAATAGAGATCTATGAATAACTACAAAATTGATAAAAAAGAATTATTTTATTACATTTTCGCTTGATAAATACGATATTTCTTTATAGGAATTATTATGTTAAGCTATAATATAGAACAACTTAGAAAACTTTCTAAAAATAAAATTAAGTAAAGAACATTATTCAATATAAGATAATAGTTCGATTGGAAAAAGCACTGATTATTAATTAAGTTAATATAATTTGACAATCAATGTTGATCAAAATTTCTAAACAAGAAGGTTAAACTGTTTATAAAAAAAAGTGATGACACAGTTAGCACAAGATAAATTTTAAAAAAATTGCCAAAGACAATGTGAGAGGTTATATGAAAAATATTTAAATATAAAGGTAGGAGAAAAGTGATTAATTTTGTTTGAAAAATAATAGAAATTTAAAAATGAAAAACTATTATTCTAAACAAATTATTTTATAAATTCGTATCGTTGAAACCCACAACTGCTCATCAAACTTCAAAATCATTGGGCTCCAAGGATCAACGGATTTACTAAAAACATATAAGACATAGGAACATCAATTATAGTGGTTTGAAATCCTCTACAGCCTATACCCATTATTATGTAATCAAACTCTTATTACTTCATATCTAACTATTGTTAATTTAACTTATTTTATTTAAAGTAATATACCAATTTTATGTGTTGTTATACTTCTCCATAACATCTAAATTTGATATTGCTTGAAGCTATGAAATATCAACTATATATAATTACCAATATTTTTCAATGATGATTTTTATTAGTTAATGTGGGCTTAACCTAATATAATTAATAACATAATTGTGTAGGTTAAATTTATACGTTTTAAATTTACATTATTTTTTAAACAAAGTAATCCACGTTTCTCATAACTTTATATTCAATTATTTTCATAAAAACTTTCTAATTGTCTCTGGAATTTATTTTAAAATTTGTTTCGTGATATTTTAACTGTGTAATCATTTTAAACACATTTTTCAATATTGTTTTACAAATTTATATTAACTTAACAATCAATCATATAAACTTGTTATTAGATCATATAGCCTTCACCTATAAGATTTAATAAAAATTTTTAAATTAAATTTTCTCAATTTTCATTATAGATAGTACTTAATAAACCAAACCATTTACTTTTCTCATAACCTTATATTTAATTATTTTGCATATATAAATAAGCCTCTTACATTGTCTCTGTAAATTTTAATTTGTTTCATATCATTTTAACTGTGTAATCACTTTTTCTGTTATCAGTTTGACCATCTTGTTTAGATTTTTTTTTATTAACGATGATTCTCAAATTATACTAACTTAATTAATCATTATAACTTTTTACAATCCAAGTATTATCTTCTATTACATTATAGAAGGTTTAGTAAATTTCAATATTATCAAAAAATAATAATATAAGAACAAGTGCTATCTATTATTAATCACCTATTTGGATGAACAACTCTAATAATTGGTCTTAATCGCATATATTTTCCAAACTCTAAAATTACAATTTTTCAATATAAATTATCTAATTCTTGATATTGCTTTATCTAGGAATTAGAAGCTAAATTTTGAAATAAATAATACAAATTCTAAAATACGTTCCATGTCATAAAGGGAAAAAAAAATGTTTCTTAACTTTTATGAAATTAAATATTTTATACTATTTCGATATATAGTTAATAACTTTTCCTTCTATAAAAATATTTGTAAATGTCACATTCTCCTAAGGATACATTTATCTAATTTTGTATCTCTTAAAATTATTAAGCAAACGTTAAAAATAATGTAGTCAAATTTTCATTCTACACTTGACGCCCTACTTTGTCGATATTTCGATTTAGATGCTCTCAAGTACATGACATATAATTCAAATTTTAATGTAAGATCTTAGTACTAACAATAATTATCTGTTAAAATATTCTTGAATATAGTTTAAATTAGAATAAAAAAAATTATCTAAAAACATATTCCTTGTCAAAAAACAAAGATCAAGTCAATTATTTCTTGTGAGTTTTCCCTTTGAGTGTGAGTCAAAACCACAACGCTTTCAATGGGTCCAGAATATAACATAAAGAATATATACATATTCTTTATGTTGTAATTATAATCATATCTATATGATTATAACTAATATTCCATTAAATGTTTTTGTAAAACTCTTTTTTTTAAATACAGCGTCTTAAACAGAGCAGTTTGCAAACGTTTTCCAAACGTATTATTCTCGTGTATTTAGGTTATATATGGTTAGTTTATTAGGATGCATAAAATAATTTAAAAAATAAATATATAATTCAATTTGAGAACATTATATGATAATATGATAAATATGAGATTATAAAAGACTACGAGACCAGCTGACACAAATTATTTTTAAAAGACAACTTTGTGATTTCTTTGATAAGTTTTTTTACAAATTTATATTGCCTTTGCATCACGGATATTTTTTTATAAACTCCATATAGATTTTCTAGTCTATCTACTAATTTCATTATTAAAGTAGATGTTAAACTAATCAAAACTCTTGATCAATTATTTATGTTTGCATATATTAGCACTATAGAAATTAACATTTATTTTGATTAGAAAGATTGAATAATTTTTGACAACCCCCTTTAAAAACATTATATTCAAATTAATTAAATAACATCGTTAAAGGTAGATAATAGTTTTAAATTATACGAAATTGTGTATCAATAAAATGTGTTTAAATGGTAACAATATTGTTCAATAAATTACTTGTGAAATATTGTTGTCGTAATCCCTTAAGTTAATAATAGAGTTATTGATTTCGTGTACAGCTAATAATTAGGATAGAATAAGCTTTAATATGTGCCAAAATATGCTAAAATAATTAATCATACCATATGGCATAATTTATAACGTAGATTTGTAAATATAATTGAAATAAGCAATATTTGTATACTTGCACGGCACAAATATTTTTTTATCAAATATATCAAAATACTTACTGTAATAGATACTAAATAGGATCTCTAACCAACTTTATAAAATGTATAGATATAATTGTTTGACTGAAATAATTGATCACATATTACTTATTATAAGAATTAACAAAAAGTAAGCAGGTACAGTTTTTAATTCATGGGATCACATGTTAAAAAATCTACTAAAATTGTTAAGGTATCAAAACAACCGATTTGGGTATTTTGGAATAAGAAATTTAACATGTTCTATTTACACTTAACACATTGGATTATATTATAATATATCTTTGTTTTATTTTCGTGTATTGTTACTCATTTGAATTTAGTTTAGGATATCACATGGACACGAAAATATAACCCACAGAATTTGGATTATCGCGCTAATTCCCCACCAACAAGGTACTCATGATTTTTAGGTTCTTAACGTTATGTTTCACTTATACCTTAAGCAATAAGTTAAGAATTACACTAAGCATGGGACGAATCGTAAGTATTTCAGTGGTGGAGAATATTTTATCCCTATTTTTGAATGAAAAATAATTGCGTGATTCAAAATTTTTGTTTAGATTAAAAATATTTGGTAATTTTATTTTTATGAATTAATTTGCAGTTTATTCTAAGTCTAGAGCCCTTGATTATTTATATGATACTTACTTAATAAAATACAATATTTGATAAAAATGGCTTATTTATGGAAAATATATTAAATATCTAGAAATAGTTTAGTACTAATTTTGGCATTTAAAAGTAAAACATCCATTTAAACTTAGCTAAAGATTTTAAAAACTTATTAAAAAGCAACAATATAGGCCTAAGGGTCACATTTTAATATGCAACTTATCATTTTTAAACTGTGAGCTAATTAGGCCAAAATATGAACTCATAATTAACGATTATAGATCAAACTAGGTATATACATACAATTACCTTATGAAATTATTATTTTCTAATTTCTAATGCTAGTTAAAACACACGTGCTTACAAAGTGTATGAAAAAAAATATTTTTCAATATATTCAATTTATACTTGAAACCAATGTAATATATCCTTAGTCAATGGTTAGTAAAATATTACATTTTCGATATGGAACATATTAACACTACCATTATGATTTTTATTTCAACTTGATTTAATTATAATACTCCTTTGGAGCATCATTACTACTATTAAAAAATTTTAATCACCGTACTTACATTAAGTAAGCTACAATTGTACTTTTAGAATTGTTATAAATATTATACAAATAAAAGGTGAAACTTAAATAGTTTTTGAAATATTGAGTAGGCCTATTAAGAAGACTAAATAGGTTGAAAAATAATCTATTATTTTAGTTGAGATAGATCAAAATTGGTGTGCACATTAGGAATTGTAATTATATTATATTTCACCAGCCGATCATTTTATTTGTTCAAAATAGCTTAAGTTTTAAAATATCATGGATAAGAATGTTAGTTACTCACTAAGTAGCACAAATCATTAAGCTAAAATCATAAAAAACTATTTGAATCTTAAGAAAGCTCTGATGTAATTAAAAATTAAATGCAATAATTGTAGTGTATCTTAAACAAATTTCAAACCTATTTTAAAAAATAACAAATTACTTCTTTATGAATATCTCTGATACAAACTTAATTCTTTGTTTTGACTGAAATTGTTCTCTCAAAGTTCATGTAAAATATTGAGAAACTATCTGTTTCTTTTTTAATTCTTAAGATGATAAAGTTAGTAAATTGTTCTATTTAAAGTATCATAATTTAAAAATCAATATTTAAATTAGGAAGATTAGAATCGTAATAAAATTAGTGACAAGTTTTATACACATCATTGGCCAAAACATTTGAAATTTAATTTCAATGGATTATAAGTAAATTGGTAGTGCGAAGTGGGAGGTGTGGGTGTGGGAAGGAGCTAGGTAAGGGCTTATAGTCATGATTTATACGTAATAATTTCAAGAGATTTAAATTTTCTACAAAGGAATGGGTAAACTTTTTAAAAATCTTTCTTCTATTTTCCAAGTTAATCAGTAGTTTATCAATAGTAATTTAATAAGTATGCTACTAATTATAGTGAAAAATATAAAAACTGTTTTTAAAGAACATAAACCTTCTATTAACCATAAATCTAACGTGAAACTAGAAGATATTCTATTATAATCTTAGGGCTTTTGGCATTTCCCCACTAAGTTTTTTTTTTAATTTTTAGCACTGATTCTCACTATCCGTTCAGAGTTATTCTCCCCACCAAGTAGTTGATATATTTAGCTCACTGCTTTGCGCATTTACCTTTAGAGCAGTCTTACTTGACAGTACAGTAATACTTGACGTATTAAACTAGCCCTATCTTTTAAGCTACAAAATAGTGAAAACATGCAAGGTAAGATTACTAAATTTCAGTGCAATCTAAGGGTATAATAAAATTCAAAAGATAGTCGATGCATAACACATTACCTCAGCCACGCACCACGGACCAATATTTAATAGAAAATATCCAAAAATAACTATAATTAAACTAAAATTACTGCGATTAGGATTGATTAAATACAGGTTCTAATTTTTTGCTTGACGTAATCATACCAAGCAAGGCCGTTGTCAGGGGGGGGGGGTTCAAACCTCCCCCCCTCCCACGAAATTTTATGAACAAAAAATATTATATGGCTTTATTTATGGTTCAAACAATATTAAAATTAAGGTACAAGTACAAATAAAGGGGCTGTGCTACCATAAAAAGCACTTCAGAGAACATCTAGAAGTGTTTAGTATTTAGAATTTTTTCTAGCCCGGCAGTTATGGTGTTATGTTGCCATAAAAAAAACACTTCAGTAAGCTTCTAGAGGTGTTTAATACTTAGAATCTTTCCTAGACTTCTGCAGATAGGGGGTTATGCTACCATAAAAAGTACTTTTGAAATCTTCGATAGGTGTTAAATTTATATATTTTTCCTAGCCTCCAGCAGTTAGGGAGCTATGTTGCCATAAAAAACCACTTTAGAGATCTTCTAGAGGTGTTTAATATCTAGAATTTGTCATAGCCTCGAGTAGTTAGGGGGTTATGTTGCCATAAAAAACACTTCTAGAGGTGTTTAATATCTATAATTTTTCCTAGCCTTTGGCATTTAGGGGGTTTGTTGCCATAAAAACACTTCAGATAGCTTCTCGAACTATTTATCATTTATAATTTTTTCTAGCCTCACGCAATTGGGGGATCAGCCCACTAATCCCCCCTCCCCCCTGAAATTATTGGCTGGCTACGGCCTTGATACCAACTATATTTGTTCTATTTTCTATTTTTACTATTTTTTATTGTTTTTATTTTCAATTTTTTTAAGCTATGGCCATGAAAATTAATACGAATTAAAAATAATCGAAAAGTCTTAATACTCATATATAAATGGGTCATTGGTCACCATAGTTGAATCAGTGTGTAAATATTACGCATTTTGGGTGCATTGTAAGGGGTTATAAAAGCTGTTTGAAGATTGGAGAAAGATAAGTAAATATATAAACTAATAGAAAAGCAAACTAATACCCAATAAATAAATATATTTAAAAGGATATGAACTAATTTTAAATGTGCCTCACTAAGCGCACAACTTATTCGTTTTTACAACCACAAAAATTTGGTCAAACGAGTAGTAAAATGTAGCTAGCTGATAATGCATTGTAATATTTTTAGATAAAAGGTTTAATAGGTTGCACTAACTGAAATACTTTTTTTTTATTCAACCCTAATTTATTAAAATTATTTCATAAAGTGAGCAAATTTTATTGTTTTATTTTATTGAAATACATATTTAGTTTCTGTCATGTGGTTTGCTGAAGTCATATTTTAAAATATGCACCCGCATTCTCTACAAATTTCTGTAATCTTTTGGGAACATTTTCCAAAGATCTTGTTAACATTTCCCTCAGCCAGGAAAATGTTCATCAAGCCATATTCTCACTGGAATTGCGAAGAGTGGCGGGGCTCCATCTTTCATAAAACACAATAATCTTTTATTTCTCCATTCATTATTCGTAGGCACGTTTGCAGCATCTCCAAGTATTGTTCATCATTCATAGTGTCATGCAACACTTATGGGCGCATGAATTGGGTTAAATTCATCCCACAACAGATGGTTTACCTTTGGTCTCTGTTGAATTTTTACAACAGTGATTTTGGGTCCATATCTGCCCAACAATGGCAGTTATGGCGGTTAACAACCCCCTCCCCTCGAAAAGTAAAACACAGCTTTATAAGACCAAAAAACATCGTAAACAAATCGGGAAGATCATCTTTGCATCCAAACATTATTTCTAAAATATTCCATTCTCCTGCCGCAGTACTCACCAAACAGTTGTTGAACATAATGGGGCTTCCAAGGTCGAAAGTGTAGCTCGCTTCTTAAAACAGTCATAAATGTGTGACGTGACAATTCACTTTCCCTAGCAGCCTGTATTGTCGACTTTGAAGGGATTTGTTGAAACATGGCTTGAACAACGATACCATTGTCTTCCGATGTGAATGTCGAGGGTCTTCCAGATCGCCTTACATCATTCACACTACCCGCTGTCATTAATTTCATATGACAGTTTTTACTGTCTTTGGGTTAAGCACTGCATTCCTAACTCACTGTTCCTTCCACCACCTCTTAGCCATTAATACTGACTTCCGAACTTCATACCTAGCGGCAATCTAGACTCTGGCTTCAACACTAAATACACCAGCCATTTTCCGTTTTCACTCAACTTGCCTGTAAACATAAGAAATGGTAAACCTTAAGTTATTAAACAGTGCCAACACGTCTATGAGAGCTAATGCAGTAACTCAGATAATCTGATTTTAAAATAGGTATTTACTTTCCAACCACCCTGTGTATAATGCTCCCCAAAATAAAGTTACATTATTAATTCATTGTTTATGATTAAAATAAAATGGAATGGCAGTTTGTTCATTATGTATGATGGCAAAGCAAATGTATAATAGCTTAATTAAAAATATCAGAACACTAAACTATCAGGGGAGCCCAAAGTATGGACGACATAAGAAAAACACAACATCTACAAAATATATCTGAAATATACAACATATAACTAGAGTTCACCGTTGTTTATAAAATAATACAAATGATGCGGGACTATTTGGGGGCTAATAAGTAATATAATTTTGTAGTTAAGTTAGAATGAAGAAAATTAAAAATGGTAAAAATAGTAGTTGGTACTTCCGTAGATTCAACTCAGAAACGTTAATATTAAAACGATACATATAAAAAAAATTACTATTCTAGTTCCTTGGGTTGGAGTGAAACGAAATTATTGAGTGTTTACAGTGGTTTTGTCTAGATGTTCTTTGATTCAAACAGAGATGGAATGGTAGTTATTATGGGCCATCAGGATGGTCATATTTGTGCAAAAGAGATCAATATTGTCAGGGGCCATACGATGTAGACAGCCATAGATATAAAAAATCCTTTGTGAGACCAATATTGTAATAATGGGGAAAGTATAGGCACTACCTATGGTAACATAACATTTAATGTGAGAGGAAATAGTGTTTTCAACAAGAGACACTCAATGCATACATAATATAGAAATACCATAGACACATTCTTGTCAACCTCAAAATATAGCGCATAGGGTCAAACGTGTTCATAAAAGAGACTGGATATAAAACATTTTGATGCGCACGATAAAAGGAAAGTATGATGTATTATGTAAACATAATGTACTATGCAAAAGTGACTGAGCCACCGAGCACAATAAAGACATATCTTCCACTGTTTGACGTCACATCAGATCCAGAGTATTGGGTGGTTTTTCCAACAATCAACCCACCCCCTCATGCCACAACCTATTTATTTCACTTGTGCGTGCACCTCGAATGAGCAGTAAGCCGTGTTATTAAATATATATATATATATACTTATATAAAAAGAATCTTTATTTATCAATATAAATTTTATTCTTTGCTTTATAAATAATGATTTACACTTTTTACTATATCTTTGTTTGAATTAATTCATGTTCATTTTTAGATATATACAGGCAAATTAAATTTATGAAAAATAAAAACAATAAAACTGGG
>CABFWB010004688.1:0-26333 GCA_902151455.1 Timema bartmani | reverse complement strand
CCCCCCACGCCCCCCAAATATGAGCTTCCTACGCCCTTACTTTGAGGCAAGATAAAATGTATCAAACATTAAACCAACATAACCATATTGATTCCTTTTGTACTCTTTATTTACACTGAAAAATAGCAGGTTTATCAGTGGTGTAGCTAAAATTATGAAGAAGGGGAGACTTAAAGGTAGGTTACAATCATCTTAGCTCTAGCCGATGGTTTAATAATATTATGTTAATCACTGATATTTGTTACCACGACACGTCAGATTTATAAAGATACATTAAACAATACATATCTATCAGTCCATCTCCATTCATTTTAAACTTAGATACAAACTAAATAAATATATTTGAATTAATTTGAGCATGCACGTTCTACAAAACATCGTCTTCAGAGACAAAGTTAAAATTAAATAACAATACTTTTTAGTAAGGTCCAAAGTGAAAACGGGAAAACTACATGATTTCTCATGAAAATACAATAATTTAGGATAAAATGCTAGCTCTGTTTTTAATTCAATTGGAATGAATTGTGTTCTTTTTACATGAAATAGTTTTTACTTAAGGTCTATGTGAGTGAACTTTTTAAGTCCGGTAGTAGGGTAGGTATTCATGCCTGTTTATCTTTCTTAGAAATCTGTCCTCGAGCAAAAATATGTCCCTCGCCACCATTTTCTTCTGAAACTTCCCAAAGCACTCATCATGCCACACTCCTTGACAAGAGTTAAAAACGCACCATTGCTAATCATTAAAAATAATCAAAATTTTTCACAAAATATTGCATATAAATTTAATAAACTAACATTTAGAAGTTCAAGATGTTTAGTTTAGTATTGCTTACAATATAATTGTTTGATTAGCTGCATAATGTTAATAGTAATACCAATTTGTAATATGTTAGCCGCGAATCAAAACACAAAACACAAATACAACTTTACAACTCTGTTGAGACTAACTTCTTCCTGAGATTAGTATAAAGGTACTCATGGAGTAGGAATAGATGCGTGGGAGTCTGAAAGGAGTAATGACAATTAGAAGAAATTGTATTTGCTACAAAGTGACGCGACTTTTCAATAGATGTTCTAAATTAGTCTATTTGTTTTATTTAGCATCACGTTTTACTACCCCTTCGGGCTATACGCTTAAGTACTAATTACTCTAATGGGTTAGGAATTGGGAAGGTTGAATTTAGAGGAAGTGAACCCACATTTGCGTGGAGGAGAGTGGAAAACCATTTAGGAAAAGCCATCCCCAGTTCACCCGACCGAGATTCGAACCTTGATCTCCCCGTCCTCGGCAGTCCAGCTCAAAACAAGGGAAAGGAAGAGGGGGTAAAGTGACCAATAACGAGGCAGAGCTGTCCAATGGAAGGCACGTAGCCACATGAAGAGGGGATTAGGTGATTCGCGCATCACTTATTTCAAAATAAACGGTGCTGTTTCGTTCTTGACTAGTGTCGCTCAAACGGAACAGTTTATTTGTTGAAGGCGCATGCCATCGGCTGAGCTAGCCGGCTAGGTGTGAAGATGGCTAATTCAACTGCAGTAACACTACAGCTAGACAACCCTAGTTACTTTTTTATTTGTTGTTCGAGTGTAATAATACTGCACGTAAGTGAGGGCTAGCATTTATTAGGCCATCACATTCTCAATCTAGAGTTAAAATTCTCTTGTAAAGTTGATTCTTGTATTCGCCTTTCAGATTCACTCGGGTGAATATATAAATTACTTCCTTCTATTACACCTGATTTTGAAGGCGTCACAAGCCTCAATTAATCCAAACATTGTTTTAGCCAACTGCTATCTCGTCTTATTATTTTTTATTTGTTGAAATCCAATGGGTTTATTTCGCTTCATGGCTGCAAAATGTTAAAACCATATTTTCTTCTATAAGTTTGACACTTGTATATCTGCTATATTTTAAACGGAACATACCCTACTTGTCAATTAACCAAATTAAAGTTTTAATATTATTAATTGTTAATTGTAGTAAGGAGATATTTGAGATTGAAATTAAAGTTTTAATATTTTTCATTGTTAATTATAGTAAGGATATATTTAAGATTAAAATTAAAGTTAAATTAAACTTTCTCAAAGCCAAATCATTCGTCTTTGTAATATTTTGATGAAGTCCAAAACAAAATAATGGAATCTAAAATATAGAAATGTAGCTCATAGAAAAGAGCCAAGCCGTATTAAATCAAGAACATTTAGACGCTAAGTCCAGAATTCGAAAAATTCAACAACATGAGGAATACCAAACAGAAAAATAAGCGAAGCGAACACGGAAAAGCTGGTGAAAGACTGGGTTGCAAATTTGTAAGACCCAAGGAAAGGATCAGAGGATCTTAAATTTCTAACTACTGCTAAATTCACATGTGAGTGGTAAAATAGATACCACCTTTTCCGTCCTTCCAAGCCACAGAATTCTGTAAATTAGTTGGTGTTTACGGTTAACATTTTAAACTAGAAATATAGTATCTCAGGGTGAAAAAATTAGATTCAATCAAAGCAAAAAAGTAAATATAGAATTTCTAGTGATAGGATGAACCTCGTTGTAATACTCACGTGAGTGATAAAGACTGGATAAAAACACGACCACGCTTAATTACATAGAAAACAAGTTAAAAAGTTATATTCAAAAAATATAATCTAGTAATTCGCATTTATTGACAGAGAAATTAATATATTAGAAATTTGCATAAACAACTAAACCAGATGTGGAATTATGTTTGAAAAATAAATTTGTTGCCCTTGCTGTTGAAGCAACACAGTCACAGTACAATACAGCTGCAGGCTGGTTAATTGTTGACGTTTCTTATCATGTACGCATGCACGCGAAGCTTTCTCTCACGCGCATGGGTAGTGTGAAAGAAAGCTTTCTGCGCATGCGTACATGATAGATAGGGTATCGTAATGCCAACATTTAAAGTAGTCTCTATTTCCCCTCACAAATTTACGCGAAATTATGTGTCAGACAACACCCTATTTGCACATTGTCACTTAATAACAAGACTCTAACGGTTTTTCTTCCGGGACTTTTTTCTTAGTTTAGCAAATTTAGATGATATTTTGGTAATTTGTAATAGTATTTCAGCTCTCCCGATGTCGCCCTCTTAGCTGCCACCCAGGGAGGACCGAACACACAACCACCATCCATTCCCACCTTTGTACGTCACTCCCCTCAGTAGACCTGACCGGGATTATAAACCTGATCGTCCCATTATCGACAATTCAGTCTATTGCAAGACTCACACCTTAGACTACTTTACAACAGAGTTTATATATAAACCTCACTTATTTTTATTTGGAGTTTTCTTCGAAGTCTAGTGATATGTATTTCAATAATAATTGGTGCGTGCTAGACCTAGACCACAAATTGTAATGTTTTATTTTAATACCACTGTAAAACATGATCCAAGATATAATGCAAAAAATACAGCTAGAAATTTAACAGTCTTATCAAACACATTACCCTTTGTTAGATATAGAACGAATATATTAACCTGACCTTAGAAAAATTATTAGGTTGGAGATTTTCAAAACAAAGTTTAAAGAAAAAGTACTGCTCAAGTGAATTGCGTAACTTTTTAAATACACTTTAAAATACATAAACTATTTTGTATTTATAATAATCCATCATTTTCATTTTATGAATAGTACTAATTATAACATCGCTGACATTGAGAAATTATAAAAACATACTTGATAAAATAATTCAAAACTAGATATATATACAGCAGAACTTGGTTTTAACGGCCTCGGCTATTCCATCAACTCGGGTATAGCGTCATTTTTTCATCAGTCCGGTCAAACTGTTATCTATTAGCGTTATAAAAAAACTCTGTTTTAGCGTCACAACCACTCGGTTGTAGCTTCAAAATCTTCTTAGATGATTTACTTTAATTTGTATTTAAATGTACGATTATGTAAAAAAAACCCTGAAAAAATGGCCAATTCCTACAGAGGTTTCTTTTATAGCAAGATGGAAGTGTACTGGTTATACAGTGCGCTGGTCTAATAATAGGCAGAATGGCAAAACAAAGTCAGGGAGAGGGTTGTGGGAATCGTGGGTGCTTTTTGCAAGGTGCAAGGTGCAAGGTTATTTTCATGTTTTATAAGTTTAACGTTAGTTTTGGTAGTCTTTGTGTAGTCGTCATTATACGTACATTCAGAGAGACGTCTGCCGATGTGTCGAGTTCAATGCAGCAGCAATACAACACGATAGAAAGAATTTAATTTACCGAAAGGAGGGTTCAAAAGAAAATTTCAGATAACTACGGGGAACCGGCATAAATTTAAGTTATGTAAATACAGTACCTTTTTTTAAAAATATTTTTTATTTATAAATTAAATGCAATTTGAAATTTGTGAAATGTACTTCCTTACAAGCTATTAAAGTTTTCTGTTGGTACCTCTTTTATAACGTCACACTTATGTAACGTCAAAATTTGTTTTGCCCCTTCGATGACGCTATAACATAGTTCGACTGTAGCTCATGTCCATTAGATGTGGTAATAAACAATAAGGTTACATAGTGAAGAAAAGTGGTCTCAGGAAAAGGTATTATATTCTTGTCAATGAACGATTTTGAATACACTAAATAAATGTATAAAGCATTTTTTTAAATATTAGTATACTTTGAAAACAATACAAACTCCTCTATATTTTTTATTCGTGAAGATATTTTTATATTGTATATTTTTAAGACTAATCTTAGATGTTAAAATTTATGCTGGAATAGAGGGTTTTATTTATCTTTACTAAAAATATCAAAAATCTGTACTAAAGACTATACTACATAGATTAGTTAGATAATTAATTATGATTGAACTCAAATGTACTTTAATGAGCGTTCATCTTAGCTCAAGTATAAATCCAAAAGGTTCATTAGGCCTACTTTGTTCATGTATTTCCCTAACAAAGCTATTGTGAGTGGAAAACTTTAATAGAGATTTTTTACTTATAATATTTATAGTAGATTTTAACAATTTTCTGATTTTATTTTAATTGGTCATAATATAATAACAGATGTGAGATAAATAAATCATGATGGAAAGGGAGATTTTCTGTAATTCCCTTAAAATGTTGATCCGTCAGTCAATATAGTTTTTGATTCTGATGCACTGAACTACTGATTGATAAACTAATTTTTCAATGATATTTTTAAATATAGGGCAGTATTTTGCAGGTACTGATGTACAGATAAAATGATATTTTCATATTGCACCAAAATTCTTAATTTTCTTTTCCTACTTCTATTTTCTCTTCGTTTAGACCTCGTTAGTGCAACTAGCTTGCCTTGCTAACTTTCTCTTTCTTGCTAATCAACATATGTTTACTGGAATTATAAAATATATCAACATTTTCTTAAAATGAGTGTTTCGTTTGTATGAATGTATAATAAAATAATAATGTAAATAGCTTTCCCATTCCAACTCAGTTAGAAGTGTTTTTAATATTTTCGTATATTAATTTATGAAAATGTGTAATTTTTTTCAAACTTATTTTCAAAGGTGTGTAGTAAAAAAAATCACAACTGGTGAGTTTAGGTTTGAGACGTGATTTATTTGTAGTTCAAAAGATTCTACTTTTTTTTTTTAAGTTTATGGAACCAAGCTATACATTATTTTAATAAATCTTAAAATAAGGTTTCTTTATTGGATTTAAACCTACCAAAATCATAATTGAATTTAAACATTTATTTTGATAAACATATAGTGAACACATTAATGTTAAGTACCAGTCTTCATTTAAAACATGTATTATATTATTCTAAGCATTAATTAGTTGTAATTGATTCAATTTGATAAATAATATATATAAACGTCTCATATCATCAGGTCCATGTGTGATGTATTTGTAAATGTATGTAAATAGAATAAAAGCATTATATCAGTACCTGTCAAATGTTACCATTAAGAAACATGTTGAAATGCAGACAAACTGAACAAATATGTTGTCTCTAGTGAACCCTTTCCCAAATAAATATAGTTTGTAGCTAGAAAAGTTATTTTTAAACTACAGTGCCTAAACCAATGCTAACTTGAAACCAAAAATATTCTAAAATAATATATATGTAAAGCCTAATTAATGTGATTATAATATTTATATAAAGTTATAACTACTAATATATATATATATAAAATGTTTATATATATATATATATATAGGCCTATTTAAAACAAAACATGAGTAAATATTAATACTAAGAAATAAAAACAGGTGTATAAAATTTTAAAAATAAAATATAAATTAAAGTCAAACCTAAAAGGTACTGCATGATTTTATTAAGCATGGTATGAACCCTATGTTTTCCCCAATTCGTTCCTAACAAATACATTTGCCAGACTCTTCTATGGGTGACATTTCACAATTCACTAAGAGAAGATATCAATGGATGCTAAGGATTGATCTTCTAGAAGAGAGATGGAGGGAGAAATATGATAGTCCGTCATTTTCTCGGTAAAACAAAAATGTTCTCAGATACAACTATTAGAAAAAAAATCCTCTTGTCTTTTTTAGGAAATAACGACATAAACGTTTTTTAAATGATTTTTTTCTGATTTTCAATCCTTAAGGATGAGCCACCACTTAGATTTTCTCTTTAAGATATGTTGCCAATGATATCTACACTATATTCTTGAGTTTTTCATTTTCTTACAATGAGATTTAGACTTTTGAATTCTGTTATTTTGATTGGAAATCAGAAGTACGGTAGTACATACATCCACTTTAACCATTGAAAAGTGGGGATTTTTTTTTAATAAAATATTTATTCACCAGAATGAACACGTGTCTCTTTTTGTTTGTGTAAATAGCCCATGCTTATCTGTGTGTATAATATAAATGATATCTTTTATTCAAATAGTATAATTGGCTACTCCAATATAGTTCTAAGTTTGAAACCACTTGTTCTGCCAGCGATTCTATTTGGCTTTAACTTATTATCTAACTTTCAAATTAATATCTATAAATTACAAACTGGCTACCAAAAGCATTCCATAAAATGTGTTAAATGAGGATTTAGATTTTCTTATGTCAAATATTGTAAACAAAGATTTTAGAAAGAAGATGAAAGTGTGCTGATATTTCTTATAGTAGTAGTCTTATATCAAAAACTATCTCATATATTAGTTTAAATTATAAGAATATAGCAAAGATAAATGGTAAAATAGTATATATGAAAGGATGAAGGTGTACCAGTAAGATGGCTGCTACGAGGGACATTTTAAAATTTGGCTGCCATTTTTAGTTTTTGTGGTAATTTCGAATATGAGTAGACACTTTGTGTTTCCGACATGCTCCAACATGTTCCAACATGTTTCAACGTTTCTAGACAAAACTCTACAGGATGGTTAAAAATGATTGATCGATTGATTGATTTACAGGTGATTGATCCCCAAGTTTAAATAAGTCTGAACATGTCTGGACATGTATGAACATGATAGAAATTTTAGATGACCTCCCCTATACCTTACAGTATGATGTTGAAATCTAATATGACTGCTAAAAATTAAGATGGTAGCCCAACACTCAGACCTATGAATGATAATTGCACCATATTTATGTCTAAGGTTATTCATTGTATTCTATTTATTCCCCTTCTCTCCTTGAAACAACAGTTTTTGTGGTGGTATCGTCTTTTTGATACTTACTTACCATATGGCATTAGGAACTTGAAAGTTCATTACCGCATTCACAAAAGTACGCCACCTATCTCTATCTTGATCTAATTCCATCCAGTCCATCTCGTTACACCCTATCTCTCTCAGGCCCATACAAATGTTATCCTCCCATCTACATCTGGGTCCTCCCAGTGGTGTTTTTCCCTTGGGTTTGCCATTCAACACGTCGAACGCGGTTCTAGACACTCCCATTTGCGCTGCATGACCTTCCAACCGTAACCTGCGAGATTTTAATATCCTGACAATGTCTGATGATGAGTAAAGGATATACATCACATCATTATGTAACCACTATCTTCATCCATCTTTGATATTAGCAATTTTTTTTACGTATATACCTCACCATTTGCCATTATTTTGAATGGGATAGCCGAGCCAAGTACACAGACAAGTAAGAAAGAGACTCTCAACCTTACGGGGGTTTCGCTGCACTCCCTTTACCAGTCTGAGTCCTTCAACACTGGGTTTCACTAGTGTCACTGCTGGGTGATGATAGGACTAACCACAGTGATCCTAGTGGTGAAGGACTCAAGCTGCCAAAAGGAGTGCAACCATTTTAACCTGGAGGTTGAGTGTCTGGGTGATCATGAGTGATCATACCTAAACATGTTAAAACCTATTGAGTATGCAATATTTCACTTTTTCTTCCCTTTGTCTCCCCGCTACACCAGTTTTGTAGAAGGGTATCATTTCCATACCACTACTGAACTTGTTTGGACATGTCGGACGACCTCATTTCTTATTAGCCTATCAAATACAAATCAGTGATCGAAAATTGTGGTCAACTGAGATGACATCACAGGACAACTATACTCCTTTTCCCTCTTCAAGATAAATAATCACTAAGCTCATACACTCAAACATATTACTCCTTATGCACACGTTGTAGACAATTAGTGGAAGAATGGATTAAATTGAATAAAATATTATACTAGTGGATTGTGCAGATAATTCTGCAATTGATGTAAAAGTTTGCTAAAGTGTTTTCCCAAGGTGGTGTAAACAAAGAATAACACCTCAGAGGAGATTAAACAACAAATTTTTGAAAAAAGATTACACATTGAAAGGTAC
This sequence comes from Timema bartmani, assembly GCA_902151455.1. Classification (NCBI taxonomy): domain Eukaryota; kingdom Metazoa; phylum Arthropoda; class Insecta; order Phasmatodea; family Timematidae; genus Timema; species Timema bartmani. The sequence continues at coordinate 17,583 of CABFWB010004688.1, read as the reverse complement.
ATTGATTATAACTATTAAAGTGAATAGCTAATACATTATACTACTAAACAGAGTTGACACATTGATTATTACATATTTAATTAAAACTTTATTGCAAACAATATTTCTTGTAAAGAATCCCTCGTGTCTAGGTAATTGCCCCTGACCCGTAGTAGGTCCTATTTGGAGGTTTACATCTTGATCTGATGAAACACGGCGGAATGCATCATATAGCTGACCATGGGTGAGCACGCATTGATATAGATGCCGAGTTTTTTGAATTTCTGGCCTTGGGACTTGTTGATAGTCATTGCGAAGGCTGATCGAACGGGGAACTGCTTTCGTTTAGAGACGAATAGAATATTGCTATCTGTGTAAATGAGTTCAGTCCTGGGGAGAAATATTTATGTCCCTTGGATTGCCCTGTTATAACTTTTACCTGCAATGTATGTCGATGCCTTTGCTGAACATCCAAGGCCTATATTCATGTTTCAAACCAACATGACAATCGACCCTTTTTTCAGCTGTAGGCGATGAGGTGGCATACTTGTTGGTGTTAGAGAGTGCAGATATTCTATAGGTATACTGTCTGGTGGTTCACCTACTGTTTTTATGGAGTCAATTTTAAAGTATTCTGAATCCGGCCCATCTATGAGCTTCAAATCCTCTTTGTTTATTTCATCACATTCCTCATTGAAAGGACATATAATTGCTTTAGACATATAGGTCTGGGAATTACAGTCTATGGTGTTTCAAAAAACACGAGTTATTAATGTATCTTGTCTGATAATATGATCTGGTATACGGATTATATTGTCTGATATGGTAGGTGAAATTTGATTTGATACAAGTTTTAGCAATCATTAGGCAAATTCCAGTTGAGATGGGTCTGCACGCATGTTTTTGGTCAATCGATGTATTTTAACAAATTGCCAGAGTTCAGAATGCGAGATTCGATTATTTGAACTCTGCCACCATGAGGAAAAACTGGAAGGACTTTTAGGAAATCACCTCCAAAAACAATTATTTTTCCGCTCATTGGTGAGATTTTCTGCATTAGGTCCCTTAGAAGACGATCGATGCAATTGACGGCCAGTGCTGGTAGCATTTATGCCTCATCGATGAGTATTAATGACGAATCCTTCAGGGTAGTTGCTTAAGAAGAAGTAGCCTTAATGGATGACACAAACATTTCTGTTAGGGGCACTGGAAGGCCGAAGGTCCTATGAACTGTTTTTCCACATTCCAGAAGTAGTGCTGCAATTCCAGTTAATGCCGATGCCAAAACTATTTTATTACCACCTCTTATAATGTCAATGAGGGTGTTGTATATGAATGTTTGGCCTGTGGAATCCAAGAAAAATAGTTTGTGTTGTTCCTCCAGCCACTGAAAGAAGTATTTCATCAACAATGGTTCATTGTTCGGGATTCATCATTGAAAGTGAGTTATCTCCTCTTTGTTTGCGTCCATTTGAATTAAGGCTGTTAGTTGGGCGTAAGATATCAATGCGTGGAGTAGGTAAGCCAAGCTTAGCGCAGAAAGGACTATTCGCCTTTAGAATTTCCTCTATTATGTAGAGAGCAACATTTTCTGCTGCTTCAGGTGCATGCACATCAATTAAATCTTCAGTAAAATCATGTTTAAATGAATTCCACAGGGCCAGAAGGGATGATGGTTGGCAGAAACAGCATACATACGAAAAAGGTTCTCTGAGGTTTCACGGCATTTGAAATTCAGACTTTTTTTTGTAGGCAGACATACCATTCTTGTTTATCACCAGCATTTCCTATTGCAATAGCTGCTTTGTGGAATGTCGCATGTCGCGCCGTTTATTGATTTCAAATTTTTGAATGATATAGACCCTTTTAAATGAAATAAGAGCAGGTGAATAAAGTGCCTCTCTGGATCTGTTGGTGTTACAGTGTACATTCTGCCTATAACACTGTCTCATCCTCTTGGCTTTTTTTTTCATTTTTTATTGATAAAAATATATTTACTGGGAATTTAAGTATACAGGAGATATCAAGAGTCAACGTCAGTTGTATTCAGGTTGAACCATGCAGTTAAGGTTGTATGAGTGCTTGCTTAGTGATATTTCAAGGGCCTCTTCTTCGTATCCTTGTTGAAATACTAGAGTTTAACTGTTTGGTTCATACACTGCCTGCCGTACAATAGTGTGTGATTGTTCATGCCGTTTTAAAGAAGTCTCCAGCAACATTCATGGGAGCTGATACATCTCATGTTTGCGCAAGATAATATTTCATCATAATTTATTGTGTCTGGCTTCACATTTTCTATGAAAGCCATATTAGCAGCACTGTAGCTTTGTATGCATGCTTGAAAAGGTATTCGACACTTTTTATGCTTGAGCAAACTTCTACGTTTACATGAGCGTCTTACTTGAGCAGTAAGTGTTTGTTATATGGAACACTGTTTCATAAAATAAAAATACAGTAATGAAAGGATTCTATGGTCATGAAGTTTGTATAGAGGATAATCAATGGCGTTGTTGACTGTTCTTTCGGCAAATGCCTTAGGAAAGTTTTTTGAGCACACGTTATATTTCATGCATGGTGAAGTGAAATTCCGACTACCGTATGGACCATGCAACATTAGTTGAAGGAAAATATTATGAAGCTATGGGTACTGCTTAAGGTTGGGCAGTTCCAATGAAACCAGATCATCTACGTTCTCTGGTTCTCTGGGTTTAGCTGTATTTTAGAAGGTGAGTGGCATGTGGCAATGTGAAAGTCCTCGTTTTTGGAACTCAATTACATATAGGTTTGCCGTTATTTTGCCAAACCCATTTTGTTTTAAAAAAATATCCTCTTAGTCCTTTTAGTTTAATTGCGAACACGCAAGCTACAATATCAGGGTGACCGGCCGGTTTTTCATTCAGGAACATAGCAGAGTGTTTTCAGGCCATTTTGTATTGAAGGTGAACTTCAAGAAAATGTCGGGTTTGCCATATTTTCTAACAATTGCCATAATATCCTTGTTTCTCTTCTGCATATTTTGTGGACTGTCTTGAAAAGTAGATGTTAGAAGTAAAATCCTCCCTGCTAATAGGTCTAGTTGGTGTCCATGGGATACTACGAAATCTGGTAGACCTTGCATTTGATTTGTACGATATTTCTTTTGGTTGTCTCTTAAGTATTGCAGCCTCTGTGCTTCCACCCTGCAATAGTGATCTACTAATAATTATTAAAATAATTTCTGTAACTGATGAATGTGGGAGAAAGCTCCACGAACAGCAAGTCTATGCGAAACATATTTGGTCATTCTAGTGCGTTTATTTTACTGGCGAGGGTCATTGTGTTGCAATTGAGGATTCCAACCGGGTTCACCATAGAGAAATAGGAGGGGTACATGAAAGGATTACATGATAGCTTAAGGTTGACAGCATTTTTGGGCCTCACTGTCTACCATGCACAAAGATAAAACAGTGACGTGGTGGCTCGCCATCTTCAGAAACAAAAATCCCAGCAATTTCCTCTGCATTTGGTTTGTTGTATCGTCGTTGATTAGCACAAATGGGGTCAGAAAATCGTAGCTCTACTGTTCGCAAGTTTCCTTCTCTTGTCAATATTTCTTCTGCGTTTTTATATAAACTAGTATAAGGGTTTTCGGCGAGAATATTTGATAATATTTGTAGCGTACCAGGTAGCAATTAATGCTGAACAAATTTTGTGAACGTAAACAGTTTGCATAAATTGAATCAATGATATTAAGTTGGCCAAATCTTGGTGGGGAATCAATTGGTGGTAGTAGGTCCGAAATGAACTGATATATTTGACCTTGACTCTTGAAGCAGTAATGTCCATTGCCGGGAATTTGTTGGAGGGATGTGGAAAATGAGGAAAATGCTATTGCACTGTTATAGGATCATATATTTACCATAAAACCTGAATCATTAAGTATTAGTTTTTTTGAGTTCTTCGTTTGTTGCTGGTTGTGGAAAATAAACTAACCCATCGTGGCAACAGAAGGTGAAATGGCCTGATGTTGTCTCTGATTCAAAATGGTACGCTAGGCAACTGTTACATGTGCGATTCATTAGGCCTACAGAATGAGAAATAACGGTGTGTTCATCAATATAATAAGCTCTGAAGGCGTAGGTAGCGATAGCTGCGTTCATTCTGGTACTAAATCTTGCTGTAAGAGCACGCTGGTATCCAGTTCTTTCTGTTTCGTTTCTGGGGCTTGAGCCAAGTCTCCGTGGTCGTCCTCTAGCAGGCATCGTGTGGACTGTGTGTGAAAAAGAGAGAGCGTTTGAGAGGGATCTTAATAGAGAGTATAATAAACATAATTTGAGTGTTTGAAAGAAAGAGAGAGCGTTTGAGAGAGAGCTTAAGAGAGAGAGCTTAAGAGAGAGAGAGTATAATGAAGATAGTGTGAGAGAAAGTGTGGGATAGAGAGTGTGAGGGTAAAGAGTGTTTAAGAGAGAGGAATGAAGTGTAAGAGAGAAAAAGAGAAGATTATATGAAAGAGAGTATGGTATATTGTGTGTGTGTGATGGAAGATAGTGTGAGAGAGAGTATATGAGAGTGTGAGAGAGAATGGGAAAATATATATGTGGTACACAAAGCATAACGGTACTTTGAAATATCATTCCCTTAAAATTAAGCATCACCATGGAAACATAACTGAACTTACTATATTTGTAAGACTTTGTAAAGATAGTTGGAATACACCAAACATTACCTTTAAATACCATATCCCCAAAACTAAGAGGTAAAATAAAAATCTAGCTTAACTTATGTATTTGTATTGTGTTACTATTTTCTAAAATGAACATAAAAACCCATTATTTGAATAAAATAAACATCAAAACCTATTATTTGAAAAAAGTGAACACCAAAATTCATAATTATATAGTAAAAATGGCTATTTTTAAAAATTATTCAATGTCATTTAATCGTTTTTTGAGCTTATAATACATACCAAAATATATTTAAACATAATTTTATCATGTGCGAAACAAAACGCAGACAATATTTTCAAGAACTTAACTTAACCTTTTAACTTTCGAATTATGCTCAATATTATTTATCTAAATGCATATTAACAATAACATTCTACAATATATAAATGTTTCCCCAGCCTAGGCATCTCAATTTAGATGTGTTATGACCAACATCCAAAGAGAAATATTCACACAAAGAGAAAACTGTGATGTGTTCGGAACAATAAATAAAGATTGAGTTATTTATTAACTAGCCAAAGAGATATATTTTATTTAGAGATTTACAGCCATGCAGCAAATAAAGGTTTCTATGGTGACTAAACAAAAAATGAAAAATTGACGATTATCTATGAAAATCAGGTTTTCGTGGAAAACTATTATTTTTCCCGACATCTTGGACTCCTAAGCGTTAAAATGAGTGGTCGTTTGTCAAAATCTGTTCACTCATTTCCTCGTCATTTCTATTACCGGAAATGGGCTTATCAAATTATATATACGTTGATATAATAATGAAAAACATCTCCTTATGAGTACTTTTTAAACATGTATAGCATAACGAAGGAATTGACTTATATTATAGAATTAGCATTTAATCAACATTTGTTCTAGCCGACCAACTCTATTGATCCTTACGTGTACTTTCTAAATGTTAATATCCTATCTTCTTGGACAGTTTGACCCCCCGAATAAATAACTTACAAGGTTTATCAATTTTTTTCTAATACTACATAGTACATACTTATCTCATCCCTGAAGATAATGGAGACGCGTCATAACCACCACTACACCTTCTGAAGAGTCCTCCCCTCACCTTGGAACAAGTTCAGACAGCCGAACATCCCATTTCATCTCTTTAATGTCGGCTGTCTACACAGTATGAAGACAACTTATCAACTTTGTCAGACATTTAAAATAATCTCCTTTAATCATCTTACACTTATCAGAACCAAGAGACATAGGTTATACCATGCATTCTATGGTATCTAATCACTATACATTTATTGATAAATATAATATATTTATCTAACTTGTATGACATAGGATCATCATTACTTTATCATATTAGCCCTAAATCATGTTCAGACATAACCTAAGCTAACCTAACACAACTCAACTCAACCTCACATAGCGTCAACCTGACTTGAACCTAATCTTAGCCTAACCAAAATCATATACATATGCATACTTAAGCAAAGGAGAGCTATGGGATTAGTATGAATTATATTCCCTAATTTTACGTTCATGACTGTATAGGTTAATATCCTGAAGGAGATTAGTTCTCACATGCAGTGACATCTGTTTCATAATGGGTTCTCCTCCAGTTCTCTACCCTACCCTCCGTCTCCCAACCTATAAGCAGGATATGTGTCTTACCAGCGTCCTAACCCTCAATACCACAACCTCTAACTGGCGTAACCTTATTATACTTAACACTCATCTCTGCTGATAAACCTCTCATCCTTGTGCCTACTTATTATCAGCCCCAGTGTATGAATCCTAGAGTCTATAAAAAGAAGATTACGCCCCAAAAATATTCACCTCCCTTCTTCCCACCCATTCCTCATCTTCCTGATAACTTAACTTAACCACACCTCCTCAATGACCCTCCTAATGCATCGCCTTGGATCAGTTTTAGACAGGCAAGCTTACCTCTCTCTCTCTCCTGTCGACATTCTACACAGAAAAGGTTTTGCGGGGTATGCTCGTCGCAGACATATTCTAGCCAATCTTTGAAAATTAGCTCCTTCTGTCTTATTCTATTGCCAGCCCTACCTATACTCCGATTTTGGTTGGAAGAACAGTAGAGTAAATTCAAACATATTTCTTTGCGGCCAACACTGATAACATTTTACTTTATTATTAGTGTTATTCTATAGTTATTTATTATATCTATCTAAAGTGACGGCTGCAGATAGTATGACCTGCTGTATGAATGTATTAAAATGGTTTTAGTAACTTTAGTAACTAACTTCTACTGTTCTTCCTACCAAAATCATATTATATCGTAATTGTTAACAATTAATTTAATGCCACTTATCATAGTCACTAAACATATGTATATATGTATAAATATATAAAGTTTGATTCACTGCCTTGATCAATGAATGAAAGTCTAATTTTGTGTAAATATCATGAACAATTATGATCAATAAAGGATGTATGTTTAAAGTATATATTTGAACAATGAATGATGATCAAATATTATGTAAGTATGTTGCATGACTCTAATCAAAGGACTATTATTAAATGTATTATAAATAGGATACATGACACTCATCAATGAAGGATGATTAAATTTTTTGAAAGTACGTACAATGTAGGGCTCTAGAGAAGGGATGTTTTTCACCTTATATATTTTGTAAAGTTTGGAGGGTTACCTAATAATCTGACAAAAGTTTCACAAAAGTAACTGTTCAGGTAAAAATCCTTTCAGAGTGTGTTTTCAAAAGATAGAAAGGAGAGAAGCACATTTTCAAAGCGGACGAAGATTAATTTTTTCTGGAATATTTTTTTTTATCTGGACAAAATATAACAAACTTTTTCCACAGGTTTAACCAGCATTTGGCGATTTTTAAGAATGAACATTAATGTGTGTGCTCAGTGCTGTGTTGGAATAATATGCTGTAAATTTACTCTGGATTTATAGTAAGCAAAGCACCCCCCTTCTCTTAGAATCAGGGGCAGTTCGTGAAGGAGGGCTCTGGGACGCCGCCCTCCTTGCAAAATAAAGCAAAAGAAACAAAATATATTTTGAAATTCATACAAATTTGTTCATATCTTTTCATTACATAGTGAAAAACATAAATCAATTTAGAAAATAATTTTATCTTTTTCCCATTTTATTGAGGAGATTATAAAAGTCATAATCGCACCAGCACGTGACATAGAGCGCTCGCATGTTAATAAATTCTGTGGTGGGATAGTTCAACAGCACCCCCGAGCTCTGCCTGCGTCACAGGGTGGTTGCCATGACAACCTGACGTCACTTTCTTTGAGCTTGCCAAGTTTTTGAGTATGAGCTATAGTGTGGTCTGCTACCAGCTGCAGTCGGCCGGCTTTAAGTCGTTGATTTGTATAGTGTGTGTGATGCGTTTTCGCTCGTGTTTTTAATTACTTTAGTGAATAATGAAAGTTTCCGATATTAAAAAAACTGAATTTTGGTTCTTTATCATTAGAAGAAAAGTTTAAAATCAAAAACAATGGAAGGCCCGTTATCAAATCCTACTTAAGAAAATCCATGAGTGAAGACAGATTAAATCCTTTGGCCATATCATCTATAGAACAGTCAATGATTCGCGAGATACCAGACAAAAACATAAGATTAGATTTTTCTTTTAAACGATAAACTTGCTGAAACCCTAATTCTTAAAGTATATTGTTTGTATAGTGTTCAAGATAGTGTAAAGAACCTATTTATATATTTTTTTAATTACTGGTGAGTGTGTGTGTGTGTGTGTGTGTGTATCTCATGATCACGGTGACAAATCTTGCTTATAAGTTAGAACGTACTTTTCTTATCTCTGTGTGTTCTTGCTTGAACCCAATTTTTCTTACAAAATTATTAGTTATACATAGTAACATTTATAAAAATTAATAAAGAGAGCATATAAAGTAATACAAAAAATCCTAGGTGTCAGTCCGCAAGCGAGCTATACCGACCAAGAGGCCGCCACCGTTATCGATGATAGTGCCAACATTTGTGGATATAGGTTGTCATGTGGTCAGCACGATCCCCCGGCCACTAAACTCAGATTCCTAAACCGGAGCTGCTACTTATTTATTCATGTAACTTCTCATTTCCCCCCACGATGCATAGTTTGACCCCATTCCAGACCCACTGTTTACCAAATAAATTATGAAGCACTAGGGATCGAAGCCGGGACCTCTGAATCTGTAGGCAGAATCTCTGACCACTAGAACACAGACTCGGGCATTAAGTAATAAGTATGTTATCGCAATTCAGGACAGCTAAATGATTTTTTTTAAATAACCGAAAATTATTTAACTAGAATAAATTGTATAACAATTAACGTATATTTAAGTAATAAGTATATATTAATTGTTATCTAATTTATGCTAGTTAAATAACTATTTTATTAATTTAAAAAATCATTTAGTAGTTCTTAATTGCGAAAAAATTTTTCAAGATATTATAAGACTTTAAGTCATTTAGGCCTAGCATCTTATGATCAGATGGAAGCTAGTCGAATGAGGGACAAATAATAACTAAAACAATATCTTTGATTTAAAATACCTGTCTTGAGTATCAGTTTCTTTTAATGGTCACTCAACTTATCTTTATCTAATTATTTATAGACATGGTTGGTTAAGAAGCAGGCTAAGATTTCCCATAAGTCCAACCTAGGCCATAGCCTGGGGCGTAAGCCGTGAGGGGGGCGCAGATTGAGTAGTTGGAAAAACGGAGAGTGAGAAAGACGTACAGTTTTGGGGAACTGTCCTTCTTAGACTGCACAAGGGGAACAAATATGTGCAGAAAGTTGATGTAGATATTTTGGCAGTAGTCGAAGTACTCGAGTGCCTCATTAAGTTATTCGATGAGTTTCGGCAGCAGTTTGATTTGTATAAAGCGAAATCTCTGGAAGTCTGGAAAAAGAAAAGATAGGAGCAAGATGAGAGATGGCAGACTGTCAGAAAACTTCAAGTGGACGAGACCCGCGATGACGATATACGTTTTTCTGGGCAATACAATTTCAGAGTGAATACATTCATCCCCATTATTGACAAGCTGAAAGAAGAAATTAAAATAAATGGTACGGCGCACCGCACAGACTTTCTCTCTCTTTCTATAAACTCGTAAGATTTCTGAACGGAATAATGTACATTGTATCATCACCACTCCACATAAGAACACGCATAAAATAATATACAATGATATAGAATCAATGAGAAAAGAGGCGCATCTTTGTCCACCTAAGAGCATTTCAAACAGTTTAATGTCTTCCACAAGGGTCAACACTTCGTATTAAAATTTCGATTTCTGGTTAAAATTTTAACATTTTATAAGGTGTTGCAGATCTTCAAGTCATCGCATTGATATTTAATTATTCATTTATACATTTTGACCAATAAAAAATGTAAATATTGACTATTGAGTCTAAAATGGAGATAGATCATTGCTATGCAAACATTTCTCCTAAGAGCTTTAAGGAAAAATAACATACTTTTTTAGATACTTATATTTAATTACTCTATGGCATTGGAGAATTATTGCGTTAAGACTTAAGTAGTATATGTTTACAACTAAAGCTCACAAAATTGTATTAATATATTTGCAAATATCTCAGAAACTGTTGCTTTTATAAAAATATATGTCAAATAAAAGTTTTTTATTTCTAATAGTCCTACAATTTTGCAATGATAAGTTGTTTAGTTTCTCAAATAGTTGTGGAGATACGGAAATTAACGCTTCTGTAAAGTACCCTAAAAATCATTTTCATAGGAAAATGAAAATAGCCAGTTTATTTATAATCTTAATCAACGCCTAGATACGAATTTTAATCAAAATCGTTTGAGCAGATTTTGAGAAAACCAAATTTTTCTCTTTTCGCCCTTCAGTAAACTACCCTTAATTTTAAGTTTTTATAGACACACAGACAGACGGCATTGCAAAGACTATTTTTTAGGGTTCGGGGGGTCATGAGACGTCGACATCCATCAACATTTCAGGTTAGTTTTTTTTTACGGTCGCAATACTTAAACTTTAATGTCCAAAAAGTTAAAAAAATTCATATAATTGCGTATAGATTGAAAGTTATTGATTTTATAAAAATATGTTTCGGATAAAATATCTGTATTATAAATATATATACATATTTGTAATGCTAAGTAATTTCATATCTCAAATAGTTTCGGAGCTATTATAAAAAATGTTAATTGACGCATCAGACCGGAGCCCTTAAAGCCATTTTGCCGAAATATTGAGGGTAGCCATTTTGTTTGGAATATTTATTAATGTTTATAAATGAAATTTAATCAAAATCGTTAGAGCCGATTTTGAGAAAATCGACTTTTTCTCTTTTTTCCCTTCAGTAAACTACCCTTAATTTTAGGGGTAGATATCCAATTCCAAAAAACCCTCGGGGAAACCCTATGAAAACCCTAGATATCAAGTTTCAGCTCAATCAGTAAAATAGTTTAGGCTCTAGTTGGAGGTACAGACAGACAGACAGACATACAGACAGACAAACAGACAGACGGAAATTCAAAAACCACTTTTTCGGATTCAGGGAGTCATGAAACGTCAAAATTCATCAAAATCTTGAGTTCGATTTTTTTGACGATCACCATACTTTCTCTACCTGTAAGATAGAGAGAAAGTAAAAGAATGGTTGTATATAAAGATTTCTCAGACTGATTTGCTGTCATCACAAAAATGTGGACTTTGACCCCCGCAGAACTTGATGATGAGGGTGGAACTTCTAAACTTTTTAAGGAATACTTAGAACCTTTGGCTAGTGATGAGCTACTACACCTCAAATCTCATCTTCTGACCAGCAAGGTTGAAGATAAGAATCCAGTATAACTTTACAAATGGCTAATGGAAAATGACCTGCAAACAATCTATCCAAATGTGGATATCCTGTTAAGAATGTGTGTTTGCACACCTGTTACAAATGCATCAACTGTGAGGTCCTTTTATTGTTTGAAAAGGATTTTAAAAAAATCCACAGATTGATGATGCAGCAAAACAAACTCTCTAGCGCTTTTTTCCATTAAGCCAGATTTGACTCAAAGTGTTGATTTCAACGGCACCATTGAGGCGTTTGCTTGGTCCAAAGAAATAAGAAAGAAATTTTATAATTTTGAGCTAATTTATTTTCCATTTACTTTTAACATTAAGTAATTTTAATGGTAAACAAGTACTTATTGTCTGTATGTTAAAAATAAAATCTTCTAAACAAGTACTTATTGACTGTATGTTAAAAATAAAATCTTACAAAATAAATAAAAGCTTTTAATATTTAACATAAAATCTGTTCAGCTATCATAGCTTTTAGAAGATTTTTAATCATTTTAATATTCATATATGTAGGCCTATATATATATATATATATATATATATATATTGAGAGGGGGGCGGGGGGCACAGCCATGAACTTTGGCCTTGGGCGTAAAAATTTGCAAATCCGGGCCTGTTAATAAGTAAGTATAACGGGATTCAACATGGCATCTAATAATTAGTTTTGCTACTTTTTTTGGTGTGCAATTAAACATTTCCTCAATTTTTTGTGTTTCAGATTTAAAAAAAATTATCTTGTCACTGCTGCCCTTATGAATATAATCATTCTTTTTATGTGATGGCAGATTTTGATTTGTTTTTATTAACTCTTTGAGCTATTAATATATAATCAGGTATTTTATTAAGTTTTAATGACTAATCATAATTTTTATAGTTAGAAATCCACTATTTAAATATACATATATAAAAGAATATTTCTAAGTAAAACACATTAGAATATAATTTGAGTGAATAGTGCTTAAATTCATTATGTTTTTCAAAGGTAATTAAAACAAACGTGAGCTAGAATTTTATTAAAAAATAAATGTCTGACAGTAATAAATAAATTCCAAACTGCTTCGTTGGCCACGTGGTCTAACGCATTAATCTCGTGTTGGGATAGACTGCCCAAGACGGGGAGATCAAGGTTCAATCCTGGTCGGGTGCACTAAGAGGGCTTTTTCCTAAATGGTATTCCACTCTACCTCCCAGAAAATTCGGGTGAACCTCCTCTCAATTAAGTCTACCCATTCGTGTAATTAGCACATAGGCGTACAACCTGAACAGGTAATAAGACACGGTGCTAAAAAAAAATTGACTAACATGAGTGGATTTTATTTATAAGTTTATCTATTCAAACATTGACAATGTGACAATCTTACTGAGTTTCTTGTGTTCTTGATACTTGATTTAAAACTTTAGTTTCATAAAACAAAACATTTATCAATAGCTCGCCAATAAGGGTAAACCATGATTTGTTACAATTTAGGCTTAACAAGGTAGACTCTCTCTCTTTCTATATATATATATATGTATATAAATGGTAACAAATCCTGGTTTACCCTTATTGTCGAGCTATTGATAAATGTTTTGTATTATGAAACTAAAGTTTATATATATATATATATATATATATATTTCAAAATCATGGTTCCAATAAGTAAATTAACCATAAAATATGACTTAAGTAATGAGTCTAACAAATTTAATAAAAAAAATTTCAGCACCACGTCATACTCAATTTCGGGTTATTTACGAATTACAATAAAGAGATAGGATGAGGAATGTTTAATTTAGAGGAAGTTAATGTGAATTTACGTGGAGGAAGAATGGAAAAACACTTTTGAAAAACCACCTTCAGTAAGCCCGACCGGGATTTGAGCCATGATCTTCCTGTTATCGGAAGTTTAGTCTATCACGAGATGGACGCCTTAGATCATACGACCACCTAAGCAGGTGGGAAATAACAACTCTCTTCACCAGTCTTATCTACTCTTTGGAGGTAGATTCTTGCAGGTTGCTTGATTATGAGGCCACGCCTAGTAGCTGTCAGTCTAACGGAAGTATCTATTGAATAATATGGCTTTTTGTTTATGAACTGCCTCGTATCCTGGAGTAGGTTTGAAGGCTAACTACTGGGTGACCGTGAGGTATTTTCTTGGGGATGGATGGATTTCATCCCTCGACTGTGTGACTCCTTTCTCTGGGGTAAAGTAGAAGGTGCTGAAAGCTGCTATTGACAATCTAGGCTGTCTGTGGTATGAGATTGGAGCCTGGCCATCGTTGGTGTCGTCGTTTTTCCTGCTAATCTCAACCCCCACTTGCCTCATCTGATACACTTGACGTAAATGGGTGGAATTGCCCTGTTTGATCAAATAGTTCAAATCACGCCTTTTCTGTGTGACTGTTCAACATAGCCACTTCATACCAAGATTTTTGTAAGAATGGAAAGCAACAGTTTATATTTCCTTGAAGGTTATTGGAAGATCCACGGGGTCCTTGGTATATCCCTGAAGAGCTAAAGGACCTAATTGATTAGGCTCTTCAATGTACCCTAGAAGGAGAGATGGAGGGGATAGTCAGGTGGTGGAGTAAAGCATCCTCCTATAAGTTATATCAGGATCTTGGTTACAGCTACACAGATGTTGTTTCCACTAAGTACGGCTGGTTTCAGAGAATACTTCAAAGATTGTACCTACCTCTACACTTTGGTAAGAAAAAAAATGTGCAGCAGTCTAATCGCTGTCGTTAAAGTTATATTTTTCACAGTTTGAACGTCAATCCACCTGCTGAAAGCATCAACGATGGCAAAAAGAAATTACATTACTTTAAAGGGGCAGGCATAATCTATATGGAGCCTTTCCTTGGGTGATGAAGGGCATTGCCTATTGTGGGAAGATATCTCGACTGGTTTGTTTTTTTATCTGTAGGCAAGAAGAACAGTTTGAAATAAATTTCTCAATATTCGATTATATTTTAGGCTACCAAACATAACTTGGTGCGAATGCCTTACTCTTTACCACTTAAATGCGTCCTCCGTGTAGCTCCTCAAATATTATGGAACTTAGAAATGGGGGTATTGCAGTGGCATTTATTCCATACGCGCAAGGTACCCATTGCTTACCCAGAGCCAAATAGATACATAAATACACGTGCTATTGACAAAAAAAAGTTATTTGTGTCAGTTTAATCATTGATGTGCTATTGTTTGGTATAGAATGTGTTCCTTGTTCTATATACAAAGCTTAATGTGCAACAGATTTTGCTTCTTCCAGCTCTGACTGTGGTCTGTGAGTGAATAGCGCCGCGCCTGCGTAGTACGTTCCTCTAAGCTGTGTACTCGCATTCAGTCGGTCGCTCTCGGCTGTTATCGCCACAGGACCCAAAATTGATTGGGAGGAGACCCTTGGGTTCCTAAAATGCTATGCATTATTTGGTTATTTCCTTATTATACGTGACCGAAACCGCATTAAAATAAAAATTAAATTTATTTAGTGTTTAATACAATCACCAGTCATTAATGGTTATACTTTTTTACGTATTAATGTATTGTGTTAGGTTTTATGTGTGAGTTGTTTGTTTGTGTGTGTGGTATTCACAATGTATATGACATTAAGGTAAGCAATCTTGCTTCTTACCTATTATACCGTTGAGAAGTATGGATATCCATTTGAGTAGGGATGGGAAAAACTGCTCCTTTAGTGGATCAGGAGCAATCTGCTACTGCTCCACCACTGGACCAGTTCCTTTTACCTGCTCCTTTTTGTCACAGTCCCTCTATACAAAGCTACTTCTTGCTTAAATTTTTTTAAGCATCGCATCTACTGCCCGTTCGGTTTATAGCCATATGCACTAATTACGTTAATTTGTTAGGGACGGGGATAGCTGATTTTAGATGAAGTGCACCCTCATTTGTGTGATATGAGAGTGGAAAACATTTACGAAAAACCACCTTCATTTCAACCAACCGGGATCGAACCCCAATCTCCCTATCATCGGCAGTTCAGTCTATTGCAAGAGTAACGCCAGAGACTAGGGGTCTGCAACCTTTTTGATATCGTGGGCCATATGTATTTAAAAAATAATAACTGTTGGACCTAATCGAAAAAAAAGTTCAACTTTACATTTTTCATGTAGCAATAAGTTATTAATTCTATTGAACACAATTGTTTTCTAAATATTTTGTGAGCTAGATAAAACCAGTCAGTGGGCCGTAGATTGCTGAACCTTTCCTTAAATCATTTGATCAACAAGTGGGCCCTTTCATTGTTCAACATTAACGTAACAATTTATTGTGAGAATACATTACATACTGTACTTGTATAGTGGAAATAGTGTTTTGTACTATGAAAGCGTTCCTCCTAAATACTCATTTGTGACTCCCCAAAACAACTTTAAACTAGGTATATAATAGATAAATAAGGTTGTGCTGGACATGATCTCAACGCTGTAACAATAACACAAAGTATCCACTTCCTTTCTACTGTACGACTGATCCAAAATATCTCCGGAGCATAAAGAAACAAGGTTGCTACGGACCTGTTACAGTGCAGCCTGTGACAGAGACGAGGAGCAAGGTTACTTTGGACCTGTTCCACCACTGCCTGTGACAGAGAGACGAGGAGCAAGGTTACGCCGGATCTGTTACAGCGTTGCCTGTGACAGAGATGAGGAGCAAGGTTCCTCTGGACCTGTTCCAGCGCTGCCTGTGAAAAAAAAGTAGAGAGATGAGGAGCATGCCTAGCGTTGATAAACACTTCTAATACGTAGCTGTTTTGTGGTGCCATCTACCGTACAATATTGTAACGACGCAGTCTTGACCGAAAGAAAACAGTAGAAGCTCGGAGAAAACAAATGGGCATACAGTTATAGGTTTAACGTTTCAAACTGACCAGTGACAAAAAGGAACAGATCCTTTAGTCTGTCAGGAACAGGCTGTGAATTTGACGTCAGAGGAGCAGTGACAAAGGAGAAGGTTGTGATTTCACAACCCATCCCTACATTTGAGACCATGTGGATCTACAGATTAACCAAAATGTAATTGCGTCAGAGGTAACACTTTAAAACATAGCTTTGCTTCGTGTATTTTCGAGGAGAAACAACAAATAATACAATGTGGTAGACCTACACCTGAAATGAACATTAGTACAAAAGTAAAATCATTTTTAAGGTGTTTCAGCTAACATTTGTTCAATAATAATAAATGATTGACGGGATGCCCTCATTAGTCTAGTAAAATTAGGCAAAATTTCATAAAAGAATGGAAAAAATTCCAACAGAGATAGAAATTGGAGGATATCGCCAGTATGGTATTTCAAACAACATACTAAAAGTCCCCGACAATCAGAGTTGTGCTCCAGCCGCCATATTAGAAAATGGTGGATGAACGGTGACGTTTGATCATAATTGCTTTATTAACTGAAAATGGCAAAGGCTGAGCCGAAAATGTGTTCAGACATAAATTAAAGAAAAAAAAATTTCCAATAACTTTAATAAGATGATTTTTTTTGTGATTTAACCAACCATTTCACCGTTAATATATGTAATTTCTTTACAGGTGCTGCCTGTGCTGCCCGTTGTGGAGCTTGGATGTATGTGATCATCTGAAAATCAATTGAATAACATTTTTGGCAAGGCAACAATCGATATAAATCAAGATTGTGTTATCTGTGAACAAACGTTGAGTGAAGGTGACACTGTGGTTGTGAAAAAAAGGCTTGAATGCTATACAGAGCAGCAGTTTACGTCAAAAAGATGTAATATTTGAGAAATTGGAAAATGAGACTAAGGTGAGGTTACATAATAAGTGCCGTAAAGACTATACTCGTGAGAGTAGTATTACTGATGCAAGTTATCGTTCGCCACAAAAATCAATACTCCTTCGATCAGCAGTACCTATATTTGGCTTCAAACGTGATTGCTTGTTTTGCAGTGAAGTTTGTGATTTTCAAGCAGAAACGAAAAATAATGTGAAAAGACGACTTCAAATATTTGAAGTTCAATCCTTAAGGTGGGATGGAAGGGCTGAATAAAGCTAAAAAATATTGCCTATTTCTGGCACAGTTTCCGGGATTATGAAACATCGCAGAAGTGTGGGGTATTTTTTATCTTGTAAAT
>CABFWB010004687.1:0-55295 GCA_902151455.1 Timema bartmani | reverse complement strand
AAAATAATGTAATATGTAACCATTCTGAGGTAGTACGTTCCCTCTACGTTTTGATTATTTTGCAATTATATAGGGATCGGAGCTCTTGTTTTTTCCTTTGAGCCGGTAAAATTGTAATATGTAACCATTTTGAGGCAGTAACTGCAAATTCTCTAAGTATTGTATTATAACGTTTAATGAAAAATGAAAATAAGACCAAAGCCAGTTTTCTCGATCCCATAGTATTTGTTCACTAAATGAGCTCGATTGCTACAACTTTACATAATTCAGAATGGAGAAAGCGTCACTATATACATCTAGTCACACAAAATAGGGAAAGAGCGACTAACTACTAAAACTACTTAAAACTAAAATTAGTAAACGTTGAACACTCTGAGCACCTATTTGAGATTCAAACATTCATTCAAGTTTCAGAGACTGCCTGACATGAGACAATTTTTGTTTTTAAAATTATTAGCTAGATCTCAATAGTGATAAATAAAAATAAACTGTCAGTTGGGGTCTCAGCTCCTGACCCTGGAGCGTGTCAGCCCCCTTGTGATTAAATTTTGTCCGAGACTGAGTGCTGCGTGTAGACATTATAAGTACCCCACTCACCAGGGCCATCCAGAGAGGGGCGGGGGGTTGAGGGTTCAAACCCCCCTTACCCCAGATAATTAGCTTTTCAGTGTTTTCATAAAATTAAAGTTAAATTCCTTATTAATATTGATCACCTTCATGCTCCTACCATGCAGACCCCCTCGCCTCCCCCGAAATAAATTTTTGGGTACGGCTGCCTCCCACCCAGAGTGTTATGTACAATCGTAATTACGCTATAAACTATTTTGAAGAGATCCTATAATATTACATTGCTAAGCCTAGTA
Organism: Timema bartmani; assembly: GCA_902151455.1. Lineage (NCBI taxonomy): Eukaryota > Metazoa > Arthropoda > Insecta > Phasmatodea > Timematidae > Timema > Timema bartmani. The sequence continues at coordinate 54,432 of CABFWB010004687.1, read as the reverse complement.
AGATACAAGGCTGGTTACTTCTCTTCACGAGTTAGCTATTGAAAGTTAGATCTAAAAAATATTAAATTGGATTAAATTAGATTTACAAAAATATTAAAATTGTAATATGTCAAACAAATCATTAAATCACACAAACACAACACTCTGTTTTAATATATTTTAATATAAACTAGTATGCTAGGGGCATTAAATATAAAAGTTAGAATAATACTAACAAATATGAAAAAGTAAATCATGTTAAATCATTTAAACATAATCCGCAAAGCTTGGAGGGCCACTGATTTAATGGCCCTAATTTGGATTATAGAGGATGGGAAAGCACAGTGAAAGTGCTTTCCCCTTCCCGCCTTGAGTTCATTTTGCAGGGATTTAAACCTCAAGCACGTCACCTCTCCCCAATCTAGTACATTCAGATAGTGTGAGAAACATAACAAATTATGTGTAGATTTTTTTATTTCTTTTAATAAGGAATTTAACTTTCACTTTATGAACACACTGAAAAGTTGGGAGGTGGGAGGTTTTATTTAATGTGTTCAAGGGGGGGAGTGTAAGAGGTGCGAGAAAGTCGTGTTTTTTTTAGTTTTTATATTAAAACTTTTTTTTGACCCAAATAAATAAAATATTACTTCATTAGAAATATGAAGTTAAATCTTTTCCACATAGTAATATTAACAGCTGTTGTGGTTATCTGTAATGAAAATGAAGGCATTATCTTACAAATTTTTTCATTCATTTAACAAGTTTCTTAGATAATCCCATTATGCTCTTGAGATATATTTAAAATTCGTTGGTATCACCATGTGAAGAAGAATTAACTCGTATTTTTCTACTAAAGCAATATTTTATTTATTTGGGTCAAAAAAAGTTTTGATACAAAAAATAAAAAAAAACCTGGACTTTTATTACGTCCCTATATCCCCACCTCAAATTATAAAGTACATTTTGTCAAAATAATTTGAGTGAAAAAATCACATTTCTATCATTTTTAGGTGAGTTACGACAAGGTGGGCAAAAACCTCAAAGTCAAATTTTTATAAAGTACAATTATTTTTTATTTATGTGTATTCCCATTTTTCCTCATTTGTTTCATGGGTTTAAATGCATCTACTTGGTTGACACAGAAACTGATGCTTTTAGTCAATTGTTATTAAAAAGTATATAAATATATTCGAATTATTATAATATTTATATATTATGATATAGGTATAATTGTATGTTATAATTTTTATATAAATATATAATATTTAAATAAATATAATTTTTATATTAATTTATATACTTCTAACAAACTACTGACAAAAAGCATATGTTTTAAATATTTAAAATTAAATATACATATATATTTATTTACATGGTATGATTCCTGGTTTTAGTTAATAATATGAAAGCAATTATTACATGCAGAAAAACGCCAACAATACATATGAATGTGGCGTCAACGGGCAGGTTTGACTTTTAGTACCGCCTACAACCACTGCTAGCGGTGAAGACTGTTCATACTCGATACGTAGGAGATATCGATCTATACTATCCTTTATCTATGTATCCGATGGTCTACCCAGTGTTTTCAACATTACGATCTGGATACTACTTTTGACATTATTTCACCACCTGTACAATCCAATTATAGGATATTTTCAAAGAATAATATCCTGTGACCTAGCTATAAAGTAACAAATTTTACATCAATTATTATTTTTTATGAAAATCTGTGGGCTTATCAATATGTCAGAAAGTAGTATCCTACCGGTAAAAATAGAATCCATTTCAGGTCCACGTATACTCCATTCACGGTAGGAATTACTCTCTGAAAGGTCTTTTTTCCTACCGTTATCCTACTATATAATAGATTTCTGGTAGGGAAAAAGGCCTTTCAGAAAACAATTCCTACGGTGAACAGACTTTACTATCGCTAGAGACGATAGAGTTGGTAACACTGGGTCCAACAGTGGATATTGCTCTAGGAAGGTAACGAACGAACAACGTCACAAGTACAACGAAAATATTTCTACTCTAATTTCTTCTAATTCAGTTATGTAATTTTGTTCCAATGTTGTATTTTTACATTTAAAAGACTACAAGCTAGTTATATGGATGACATTATATAAATGACAATTTCCTTTTAAAAAATGCCAACAAATTGAATTTGGGCATTTTAAAAAATAATTTGGGTACAGGCCTACAGGGGCGTCACACAGAAAATCCTACTTGTGAAAGTTGGCGCGGTCTCAAAAAGTTTGGCAATACCTGGCCCCAACTTCCATTTCATACTACTAGAGAATATCTGTAAAAGTAATTCAATAAAGGCTTCATTCAAAAAAAAATGACTAACCATACTGAATGTTTTGAAACTTTAATTCAACTAAATTTAAGTTTCGTCTTTAGACCTACTATTAAATTAATGGGTGCATCAAAGTTACAGATTTCAATTCCACACTTAATATAATCTCGTTTTCTTGTATAATTTAGGAAAACTGTCAAAACTGCCTGATTTTGTATTGTTCTCCCACAGAAGTAGGTAGCTTTCTTTAGAAAGCCAAAATCTTGTTGGACAGGTGTATTGTGTGTGATTCTCTGCTCTAGAGAGAATTCGCCCTCACACATGTCGCACAAATACGCCAACTTAAAATGGAGTCATTATTATTATTATTATTATTATTATTATTATTATTATGTAGCACCGCATCCTATTACCCATTCGGGTTATACGCTTAAGTAATAATTAAGCTAATGGTTTAATAATTGGGAGTGCTAAATTTAGAGGAAGTGAACCAGCATTTGCATGAAGAGAGAATGGAAAACCATTTAGGAATAAGCACCCTGAATTTACCCAACCGAGATTCGAACCTCGATCTCCCTGTCTTAGGCAGTCTAGCTCAACACAAAACTAGCGCGTTAGCCAACTACGCCATCAAGACGACTGAGTCATTATTAATGAAGCATTCAGCACTACTATGTCTTTCTTCTGTGAGGTACGAGAAAATTTCATTCCGCAGTTAATATACACTGCCACAAGTAAGCCAACAAGATTTACACTAGTAGAACAGGGAAGTGTGCTTGGCTCCCCATGTCATTCCACATATTTCTAAAGAATCTGGCCTGTGGCCAAGTTGTGATGTAGTTCACCAATGATGTTGTTTCCAGTACTTTATTCGAATAATAACTCAAAGTACTTCCTGTGGTGCCAAGACCTATATTTATGAGGCAGTGCATTCATATGGCAACAGGAGCTTTCTCTCTGATGAGTGCTTGGAGACCACCATGTCGGCCATAGGCTACATGCAACGACAATCATCTGTGCAAACACCTACACATCTGGACCATTCATTACGGTTTTCTGTCTTGAAAGTGTCTGGGATTTCAAATAAGTCCACTGCTTTGGTGCCACCTTTAATGTCTTTACATAAGAGAAGATCTTCATGAAGTTATTGTCATCATTTATGGTCATCATATAAGGTGTTTGTCAGCAGACTTCCCGATCGTAATTGATACCATGTCAAGCGCAACAGGCAACACCAACTCTTCGGAAATGTACGAGGTTTCTTGCTGCGTGCCATTCAGTATGCCATTTAGTAGGACGCAAGGAGGGCTTTGCTGGGTATTAAGGCTTGCTTACAGAAGTGAGTTTTGTGTTCACACATTCCTTTTAACTTGTGTGAAAAATAATCTCTGGGCTTACCTACTAAACTACTATGTACAGTTTCCAGGTGATGTTGCAGTTTGTTTGGAAGCAAACTCTCAGTTGCCAACACCTTTAGGCAGATTACACACTGAGGACGTTCTTTGTTCTTAACAACAGTGCACACAAAACCGAAATCCAAGTACTACACGTCATCATATTTTCTTGAATTGTTAATTACTCACTTCTGTAGAACTATGTACTTGGAACTTCTTCTAGCCTACACATTTTTTAATTAAAATCTTCTCCATTATCATAAACCAACACAAACTCACATCAAAATAACCACGTTCAGTTATTAAACACAGCAGCATAGTTCTAATGTATGTTTATACGCACACTACAAATGTATAGAATGAACACTGCGTACCAAACCCAAGAATGTGATCAATTGACCTTGGCTCAGACTATTTTTAGACTGTAGGGGAGAGAGTTGCGCACAATATCACATCGAGTTTTCAAGGAGCATTAGAATCCACAACTCATATGAAGGGAGCGCTTTCACAAGATAAAAATTATGTGTTTTCTTGTAAGATTTATTCCATTCTTTAAAATATGTACAGGTACACGTAATTTATTCAAAATTTGCATGTTGCATTTCACTATACATTATAATTTTTCCTTATAGCCCCAACACCCCAAACCAATACACACAGTTTTTGAATCCCTGGGTTAGGCCATTGTCTATGAATAAAGACATTAGATTTAAGTAAGACTTTAAAGTTAATACTTAGATAAAATGCTCTGGAAATTACTATAACAAAATATAAAAATTATGATTTAATGAATAGACAGTTTCCAAGGTGATAGATATATTAAGTGACATTAAAATTCTAAAAGTATGGTTATAATTTACTACTAATGAACAATAAATTGTCAGATGTGAAAATTTAACATTTAATTAATATAGCATCATCAACTGAACTAAAACATAAGTTGACGACACGTCTAAAACACAAGTATTACATGTTAAAAATGTGTTACAAAACATGGATACAATAAAATAAGGACAAAACAAAGTTAAAGTTCAGATATCTTATAAATGAAAATTATAAAATTTGAATTAATAGGTTGACATCTGTCATATGAAATTAAATAAAGTGATTAAGGGCCGGTCTTATGGCTACAGGCTGAATATTACTATCGGGAGGTTAAAGTTAGCTACCAGTTAAAGGTTATCAGCCACTTTAATATTTTACGTGTTTTATGAACTGAATTTATCTGCTGGTTAACTATCTGTAGGATAAATATATTTTTACGTTAGAAAAAGCAATGTTGGTACTCTTTTTACTGTTTTTCGTATGCGTATAAGCCCAGACGCAACCGCTACAACCTAGCGAGTGGTGAGAACGTTCAACATTTGTTAAATAATGGCGGTTAAACGAGTGCGAGGAAACAGATGGTGTGACATGGGCGCAGAAGCTAAAAGATGTTGTTTAAGTACTAATTTCGATGTCTGCCAAAATGTGGTCAATAGTTGTGTACAACGTTTACAAAATTTCATTTATTGTACTCATATTTTGATAATTTGTTCCTATATAAATATAACTCTACAAAAGTACAAATAGCTTGTCAGTTTATATAAAAAAGCGATTTAAATGTTCTAACTATATAGTTAGAGGCCTGTGCTTACCAAACACGTGAACCAAGATTTTAAACTTAAAATAAATTCTGATAGACGAAGTCTCATTAAAAACAACGCGTTACTATGGCAATATCCTTGTTATCTTTCAGATAAAAGTTATCAGGTACTTGAACCTCCCAATAAAAATATGATGGATAAATAAATTTTATCTGGCAGATAAATGCTATCTTGCAGTCATAAGACGCACTTTTAACTTATCCACCAGATATAAATATTTACCTACCAGATTAATACTTATCCAGGAGTCATAAGACCGGCCCTTAGTCTATGGATTATTCTTTAGTTAGTCTTTATACTGAACTTTGATTTAGTTCCTTACACTGCGCTCTGTTGAGGGGGTAAAGTACTACTGGTGCCGGTCGCGGTGGCTCAAAGGACGCGTTTCTTCTGACTTTGTTTTCGGGGCGGTCATTAACTGTCGCATTACAATGATATACACATTCACATTTTTAATTTGAGGAGGAGGGAGATCATTTTAAGCTAACACTTCCATTTATCTCTAAATCTAACTAAAGTACTTTTTGTAAAACTGCCACATCAAGTTTTGTCTTATTTTTGGATGTAGGCCTACTAACAATATTCACATCTTTTCAGTGATAGGTGTAATACTAATATTTTATCATGATAAAAGATGCATAGTTAATTTTATACATGTATCTATCGGGGCTCGTTTAGCTAAGACTATGCTGGAAACTTTTATTTCTTACGTTGAAACTTAACTAAGAACTACTTTATTTCCTTCATTTTTGCGTCAGTGAGTATGTCGTGAGTGGCCAACGAATATCGATTAAGAGAGATGAGCAAAATTAGTTAAATTATACTTTTCTGTTCACCCATTACCGTCAATGTAGTGGATTATGTACGTGTTTCAATAGCTTAGTGAAAACTGATAGCATTTCGTGATAGGAATATAATTTTAATTGATCTGAATGTTCCAGGTTACGATACAGACTCGAATCCAAGGCAGATGGAGCTCTGTTTGAAACCCGTCAAGTCCTCCCTTTGTTGAAAGGTAAGTGTTTGCTATGTTTTTAACAAATGCAAAATAAACTGATTCACGTTAATGTTAACTGTCATTTTGACATAGGATTCTGATATTCGATGTCTAAAGGATGCTCTGGGGATAATGTAAGAGAATGTCATTTTTCACTTTTACTTCGTAATAAATCTAATCCAGATAAAAACAAAACAAATATATAGCAGGTTTAGGAAAGATCAATTTATTAAATATGAGACATTGCTAAACGCTAACCAACGAAAGAGAGTGACGAAGAAAAAACAATCTAATGTTAAAGAGTTAAAACAAATTAAAGCTACAGAGTAATAATTCATAGTTTTAAGAAGGAAATATTAGTTATCAAAATTTCTGATCTAATTCGATTTGGCTATTTTGAAGCCATGATATTTAATTTTTCAGAATTTGGCCTTTATAAGGAACTTTATTTTAAGACCTATAAACATGTAACATTTTATATATTTTCTTGATCGTTTAAAAGTTTTCAAACAATTTGTGCAGGCAGACATATAGGCATTGCCTTTTATAAAATATATCATATAGGCCCTACTGAAATCAACTTGATATCTTTACTTACTTAATCTATAACATTATAAATTCGAAAGTTCATTACGGCACCTATACCTATCAAACCACGGGAGGTCGGGGCAAGAGATATGTTTTAGCCCGTGGTCAGATATTGCAACGATATGATCGTTGATAGACACACTCGACGTGGATGTACGTGCAACGCTAACAAAGACCGAGAATGCCAATGATCTCGAACATCCTACGATGGAAGTATACATCATTAACCTTTATTTGATCAGCGCTACCTACTATACACGCCAATTCAATGGGTTGGACAGTTATATGTTGGTTTGTGAGCTCCAAACAATTTTACTAACAAATTTAAGGAACATTGTAAAAAAAAATGGAAATGTATATACACCATTAATGTAAATAGGTATAAGAACTGATCAAAGTCAAACCTGTTTCAATAAATCATAATGACCTCACCAACTTCTAGATGCGATTATGAACGTTTATAGAATAGTAACCACAAAATTAGCGCCAGGCATCACATCAAGGTTTAGCAATCATCGTTAGGGTGCAGTTACCCGGTCCGTAGTTCGTCGAATTATGGAACTGGAGGGCAGTTCACGATGGATCGCTTTCTGGCGAACCAGGGGTGACCCCACAGCTCTTGATTCGTTCATATTTGTGACTCATTTGTTGGTTGAAACAATGCGGAATCTTTTGCGTTGTATTCAGTACTGAAACACAATCATGGATGTAAGGCAACACATAATTGCCTATGATTCCTTGTGTATTGTTATTACAAGATTCATTGAAAAGACGTAAAAAGATGTGGTGGATGGCGTCGCATTTGAAAAGTATAGAAAGGTAAGAAAATAAATCTGGCTTTTATTACTATGAAATAGTTTGAGGTTATGTATGATTGTTCGATTGATGAGAAGAGATGTGAATTCAAAACAAATTTTGGTGCTTTAATATTGCAGGTATAATGTATTAGACATTTTAAGAGACCCTTTAAAAGGGCCTTCAGGATATTTGGAAGACTTATTGAGAATGAGGGCATCCGACTTCGAGTTTCACCAACAAAAGTTGGACCTAGCATTAAAAAGAAGGAGGCGATTATGAGACTGAGTATTCCCATAGAATAAAGACTGGCGATCACTTTACGATTTGGAGCCACAGGCGATAGCTACAGAAGTTTGGGTTTCCTATTCAAATGTTCCAGGCAAACTGTTGCCAATTGTGTTAAGGAATTATGTGAAACTTTAATCCGATTACTAAAGGATGAAATAAAGGTAAATATATATCAGCATTTTCCATAATTTTTGCTAAGCTTTGAGTGAAAAATACAAACTTAGTACATTATGAGTAGTAAACGTAACAACATTTGGTCAGAAAAATACAGCTAGACACTCGAAATAAAGGGAACGTCTCTGTTGTTTTCTTTAGTGGGTGGTGATAGGGCTGATTCATAGGAGGTGAGTGAGAATATGGAGATTGTTGAGACTGCTGAGAGTATGGTGGGGCTGATGTCATAAGTTGTATGTTGCCCTGTATAGCTACAAGTGGAATTATTCGACGAACTTGGGGGTTTATTTTATTTAAATGTCTTTATTTATGCTGGTGAAGTTAAGGTGTTACACTTTGTCTTACATTTAACCAGGTTACACAAATTTTATAATTAAGAAATATTTTAAATTTAAAAGAGATAAGTAAGCTAAATAAAATAGATATTAAAAACTTAACCATTAGAAAATACATCTTAAACCAACCACATTCACAAACATTATTACATGATAGATTATTGCAAATTTCATCTCATTCATCCAACATTATTATTTACTAAATTAATCAATCATTCAAACTACAAAATTTATATCTATGTGTTTCATTATAAACAACTCATTTTACACAAAGACATACCAACACATTTATGCAGTTTAGCTTCACAGCTACTCAAGACCAAAATCTCGAAGTTAAGATCTTATTTTAATGAGTGAATATAATATAGTCTAGTTCTTTTTTGAAATAAGTTAGCGTAGTAAAATTCTTAGTGTTGGTAGGTAGCTCATTCCGTGGCCGAGATGTCGCTACAGTGAAGGACTGAGAGTAGGACCGGGATTTGTGTAAGGGTATTCAGAGAACGGAAGAATTGCTAGCACGTGTATTAAGCCAATGTTGGTTTTTAATGAACTGAAAACGGGATGAGAGATACTCCCGGGATGATGAGTTAAGAATTTTGAAAGCTAAATTAAGAAAGTGAAACGAACGTCGCTATTTTAGTCGTAACTATTCCAGTTTATTGAAGTATGGTGTTATGTGGTCGAAGTATTTTAGATTGTAAATGAAACGGACACGTTGGTTTTGTAAGCGTTGGAGTCGATTAGATAGTTCCTCTGTTAGGTCATTGTATACACTGTCAAAGTAGTCAAAATGAGGCAGTATCCGACTTTGTATTAGCAAAGCTTTAAGTTAAGATGATGAGAAATGGTTAATTCTTTTGAGAGTGTGTAAAGCAGCATAGTTTTTTTTTAATGTTGGTCACATGGCCCACCCAAGTCAAATTTGTGTTCATTATTACGCCTAAGTTCCTTTCACGCGAAGTTAGAGGAACTATAGTATAATTTAACAATATATCTGGAATAAAAGAGCGATTTATATTAGACAAAAGTATATGTGACCCGATAATCATTGATTGTGATTTAATGGGGTTAATCTCTTTATACCGTTATTAACTGACCATTCACAAATTGATTTCAAATCTGCATTTATTTTATCAACAGTTGAAAATAAGTTAATACTATTGTCAGACGAATATACTTTTATATCATATGCATATAGGTGATACAATAAGACAGAGAAGAAAGTAGGTCATTAATAAATAGGGAGAATAATATTGGTCCCAGAATAGACCCCTGCAGTACGCCTTTGTCTAACGGGCTCCATTAAGAGGTAGAGCCATTTATTACCAACCTCTGCATGCGGCCATACAAGTAAGATCGCATCCAACGAATGCAGCTCGGGGAAAAATGGAAGTAATAGTTAAGTTTATATAAAAGCAAGTCGAAATCTACACTGCCTTACTAAAATCCAGAAGTGTTAAAATAGTTCATTTCTGACTGTCCATGGGAAGTCTAATATTATCAGTAACATTACTCAAAGCTGTACAAATGCTGTGACCCAGTTGGAAGCCTGATTGGTTTATAGATAATAGACCGTGTTCATTCATAAATTTGTGAATCTGATGATTTACAAAGAACTATAATCCTTTTGATAAAGAGGGAAGAATACTGTCTCATAGGTTGATAGTCATCAACACTGTTAGGCTAAGACTTTTTGTAGATGTCATATTATACTACAACAAATTATCATGCTGCATATAAAATGTGTGTTATATAACTGGTTGCTGTGATACAATAATGAGTCAGTTAGAATCAAGTTCTATTAATGGTTTTGTTCTACTTAGATAGAAATTTTGTATATTATTTTGCTTATGTGCACTAATAATAATAATAATAATAATAATAATAATAATAATAATAATAATAATTGTCACCATAATCTTGTCACCAGTTTGCGCCTTGTTTAGTGAATACGGAAATGGAGCAAATAAATAAGGCGCATCTTGGGGGCAAAGTTGCGCCATTTCTATACTTGCGCCGGAGCAGATTTGCTCCCGTTAGTGAATCCAGGCCCTGAACTTTAACTTTGTTTTGTCCTTATTTTATTGTATCCATGTTTTGTAACACATTTTTAACATGTAATACTTGTGTTTTAGACGTGTCGTCAACTTATGTTTTAGTTCAGTTGATGATGTTATATTAATTCAATGTTAAATTTTCACATCTGACAATTTATTGTTCATTAGAAGCAAATTATAATCATACTTATGGAATTTTAATGTCACTTAATACATCTACCAACTTGGAAACTGTCTATTCATTAAATCATAATTTTTTATATTTTGTTATAGTAATTTCCAGAGCATTCTATCTAAGTCTTAACATTAATTACTACCACTCCTTACTTTAAACTACTTTAGAATGTTTTCTAAAATGTTTTATACACTATGTTTCAATGTATTTTCCTTATGAATTGTGCACTGTATCCTATATGGGTCATTCTCAAATTGAGGGACAAATAGGAAATTCAAAACTACAAAAATAAAAATTTCAGGAAAAGTATAATGTATTGCTTGATTACAAAAAAAGTATTAAAGTAATAAAACCAGCAGAGCTTGATGCTAAAATTTTCTCATTTTTTTTTTATTTTTAGTTTTACCATCACTTCGCTAACGCTGTTTCAGATGGACATAAATATGTTATAATCTCTAAAATCCAAATAAAATATGTATTTTTACTAAGTTCAACATATTTTTTTAACAATAATAGAAAAAAAAATTATACATATTTATTAATTTATTGGAATGAGGATTTTTGTAAGTAAATAATCATACAAAATTCATGTGTTATGTTAAATTTTCCAAAATCTAAAGAAAATTAAGCTTTACACTTCTCCTTTTTTATTTATGTTTTTAATAGTTCAAATGTTTTGTTTTTTTTCTCTAAGACTGTTAATGAGAAATAAATGATTTTACTGTCGTTAGTGAATTGATGTTTGGGAAAACAGCATTTACATTAAAATTTCACTTTACTAACATGAGCTACGTTACTATCATTAGTTTCGTCACCTAATTGAGGTGATGGCACCATTTTCGTCACCAAGCAATGTTAGCGAAGTGATGTTTTTGGTGAACTTTTGAGTTTCATAACCATAATATAAGTATAAAGTGAAAAATAAACATTGAAGTTAGTTCCTGCCTCCATTTACGTTCATCTAAACTTGTATTAGCTTAGTTATTTCAAAAACTCCAAATGATATTAACATTAGCGAAGTGATTTGCAATTAACATACTCTTTACCTGAATTTGTGTACGTTGACCGAGTAATATTAAATAAACTTTTTGACTAGTGAAATAACAAGAACTAGTAACTACAGTATAACCACAAAGTATGGCTAATGGGGAACAGCGGAGCATTATGGAAGGTTTTAGCACCAAATTAAAAATATCGTGTTTGGCCAGTGTGTTACTTGGGGACAAACAAACATCGATTAAAATGTAAAAATTCATGAATAATTTATTGGAATGGATTCTTCAAACGAAAATAACAGTAATACAGGAATATTTTTACCGTGGTTATATATTTTTTACTCTTTTTCTTTATTTTTGTATAGAACTTCAAACATCAAAATAATTATGAGGTGGGGACAGTTAGTTAGGTGATGAAAGGGACTTTTAATAAATTAATTGGTCTAGTTTGTTTTTAATATTACCATATTTTAAATGTTTCTATCAAGTTTTATACACTTTCTACTACTAAATTTTTTTTGTTGTTTTAAAAATAACAACATATTTATATAGGCAGGAGGCATAAATTGTCCCTCAATTTGAGAATGACCCCTACACTGTTTTACTATTAGTTATATATTATGCATGAATATAAACTATTAGAGGTGGTGCCACATTAGTGTTCAGTTTGTGTTGATAATGAGAAATGGAGACAAAGTCTGGGGTTTATTTTATTGAACATTCTCAAACTTGAAGTTTAATCATGTTTGTTCCTATTCATTTCAAATTATTATTCCCATTAGACTTAAACTAGAGCATATCAAGTGCTGAGAGTTCTTATTGGTTCCTATGCAATGTCTGGTTGTGTTACAAATAATAATTCCTACTAAATTTGTTGTTGTGTATTTAGCACTATGAAGAGAGTAATGGATAGTTGTGCGTTTGTAATAAATAAATAAACAAACAAGCGACACAAATTAATTTTACTACCAATTTCAAGGACTCCTGCAGGCCACTAGAAAATGATTATGTGTTTTTGGTTTATGGACATGATTGGTTCTCAAATTGTGACTTAGAACATGATAGATTTTAGAAATCTGAAATGGAAAAACCATTTATCCAATTTTTTTTAATGAGCTTGTGGATCTGAGATATCCCAGATAAATGGTAACTAGGAAGACATTATTAAAGTTCAGGAAGAAATGTATAAAAAGGAGAATTAGAAAAAAGTTAACAGAGAAAATTATTTATTTACGAGCAATCCATATTTTTTTAACACATGCTACTACTCGTTCGGGTTGTACGCCAATATTATTATTAAAGGAATAATATTTTGAATACATTGAAGTTTTTAATTTATAATCATGGTTGTTACCGATTCATTATTTTGGTATCTGCTTTGTATAGTAAGTGTAAAGAATGTATCCCTTTAATGTAATTATTTTGTTTGTTTTCACTAGAATTGTAAATTAGGGTGCTCACATTGTACAAGATACTTAACCAATTTATATTTCTGAAATCAGAACGTTGACATAATGGAAAAGATCAGGATTAGAGAATGTCCCAATTGATCAACTACATAAATTAGAACAAAAGTTGTGAGACAAACATATACAAAGATTCAGATTAAATTTATTTTTTCTCTGCCTTCTCAAAAGAGTATAAAAATAATACGTTATTATTTTAATATATTACATTTGGAAGAAGGTACAGGAAAGGTGGATAGAAACATAAATAAAAGGAACGAACACAATATGGCTTATACAGTGAAACGAAGAACACAGTTCACACTTTACACTGCTGCCATTGGATAGAGGTAATGGCTGGCTGCCTCTTGAAGAAAATCGATCATTCCCCCCAATCGCCCAAACTATTTTAATAATAAACCTACCAATTTTACTCTCATTATAATCTTGAAATTTAAGTTCTTGTTTCAATATGATCTGAAAATGAAAATGATTTATGAACATATACACAAAACAGGAAATGAAGATCTGAAATAAGTAGTTTTTAAATTAACACAATAAAAAAAAGTTATTACCTTTAGGTTAAGTAATAATGTATAATCTTATAAATATATAAAATAGTACAGTAGGGCCCCACTCAAATGGCAGGTTAGGTTTCTGACCCCTGTCGAAAAGTGGAACATAGCTTTTTTAAACTTATAAATGCATATTCAATCTTTATAACATGTTAGAAAGTTTCAAAAATGTCCAGAATACAGAGAGAGATACTGAATGGACAAATGTTGGAAATAGATTGAATTAGTGGTGATAAAATGGTCGCCGAGATTGTCTGTGCCATGTATTTGATTGAATGTGATATTAGCAGAGCACTGAAAAGCTGGCCCTACTGGATTGTACAATGCAGCATATCTACTAAAATGCTATCAATAATTCAAGACTTTAATATACTAAGAAATAATAAGCAATATAAAATCTACTTTCACATAACCCCTTTTATTAAGTGAGCCATATAATCTAGTTATTTTAAGTAGCTAGAACTTTCCTTAAGAGATAGCATTAGTATACTTAACTTTAGTAGAGACATATTTCCAATTTTGTGGTCACATTTAAGTCGTATCATTGCTTTGTAACAAATAATTTTCTTTATAAGGTACAAATAATATGCACGTAAATGTAAAACTTATCAAAATACAAAATAATTTCCCACTAAAAAGTAGTTCTACAGACCAAGGAACTCAGCAATAATGTGAGCTTAGATACTCAAAACGTTAATACTTACAATGTTCAAAGTTTGAAATGTCATCAAACAATTGCGTTTTCCTGTCTTAAAAAACATTCTAAAGCAAACTGAAAACAATAAACTTTAAAAAATATATGAAGGTATAAGAAACTTAACAAAATGTGGAATATTTTCAGTATTATTTGTCCTGCTGTGTCATTTATAATGTCTTAAAATTTCCATTTTATTTCAAAATTGTTTCTATATTTGGCTGAATTTATAATGGAAGTTAAGAAAAATTAATCTTTGATTTTGCCTTTTTTCACTTTCCCTTTTCATGTGAAAAATTCTTAGCTGAAACCAGAACATATTTTATAAAGTATAGCCTTTACCTTTTTTTCAAGTCTTTTTAGAGATCAGGTTTACCTTTTTGTAACATATTTTGAAACATGTAAATGCTTAAGGAGTATGTTCTGTTATCAAAAATAAGAAACTTAATAAAAGAATTTACTAACATTGTAATTGTTTTGTAGATTACTTGAAAGTCAAGAGTTTATAACACCCTTTTATGCCACTTTTGAATAATATTTAATTTATTGATTCATGCAGACAGTTTTTTATTTATATCCTTTACAATCTTAAGTTACTCATCAAAATACCAAAATGAAAGTTAATATTCAAGGTCCACCACATGGTTTGAGTTTAATTGCTAAAGCTATATCAACATATATTCTACTTCATACCAAAACTTATTTGTGAAATTGTAATTAGTGAGCTATACGTATTTACAGATAACGTCAGACACTTCAATTCATCAATAAAAACTTTAAAAAACTACTCATATTCAGTAGTTTATACAAGCAGATAGTTTGTCCAGTTTGACAAAAACTAAAAGCTGCTGACTTTACACATTCAGAATAATCACACAGAAACAGTTGCTAGCACCAAATATATTGACACATCTTCACACACAATGTTCTGGCATTTGATTTTTATGCCTAAATAAGAATTTTCATCGCACTATAGACCCATCACATATTACTTACATTGATAGTAGAAAAACCCAATGAAAAATCAATCAACCAAACAAGTAGATGAAAACAAAGTTAATCTTAATTGAAACTAACATAATATAGTTTTTACAAACATTATCAACAACACAAAGGTTAAAATATTTCTCTCTAATCTCACGAGAAATGTGTGTAAGTTATCTACAACATATTATATTTATGTTAAATAGTATGTATTTGGCACCAGGAGTGGACAAACTCACGGTGGAAATGGGTCTACAGTCTGCAGTAGCAAGGAGTGTGGAGGGAGAAGAAAGGGCCAGAGGATTGGACAAAAAGTATTATATTACTTTATTACTAATATTCAAGAAAGGGGATTGGAAGAGGTGTGAAAATTATAGAGGCATAACACTGATGTGTCTATGCGAGAAAATGTACAAAAAGCTTCTGGAAAGGAGAATGAGGAAAAGCGTGAATGTAAGATGGAGAGGGGAGCAACATGGGTTCACAGAGAAGAGGTTGACGATTGATTTAATATTTGGAATTAGACAGTTGATGGAAAAGAGATATGAGTTTGGAAAGGATCTGGTAATGGCATTTATGGATGAAGGAAAAGCCTATGATAGTGTGGATAGAAAGAAAGTATAGAAATCAATGTAAGAGGATGGAGTAGAAAGAAGAGTGGCTAGGAGAGTAAGGAATATGTATGATAATAATGTGAGTTGTGTAAAGACAGAAAGAAGGTGGACAGAGTGGTTCCAATTAAAAAATGGAGTCAAGCAGGGAAGTACCCTCTCACCATTACTATTTGTGTTGGTGATGGAAATGATAGTGTGGCAGGGAAATTGGGTGAGGAGGATATTAAAGCAATGATGTTTTCAGATGACTTGAAGTGAAGTGATGGTGATGACAAGGCAGAGACCAAGGCCAAGAAAGGTGAAAGAACTGGATGGAGTAGATGTGAAAGAAGCAGAGTGTGAAGTATCTGGGTAGTGTGATTTAAGCAAGAGGAGGCAGGAGAGAAGATATAGCGAGATGAGGGCAGCAGGGAGAGGTTTTCTACAGGTGTGTAAGAGACCTGCTATGCCCCAAAGTGTAAGAAAGTGCTGTATAGAGAACAAACTTCATACCCATAGTAACGAATGCAGTGGAAACTTGGACATTGGATAAAAGAAAAACAAGGTAAGTGGAGGCCATGGGAATGAAGTTTTTGAGGAGCATGCTGTCACCAGAAGAGGAAGCTAGAATGAGATGGTATGGACACGTAATGAGGATGGAAGGAGAGAGGATTCCAAGAAGATTAATGGATATGAAACATGTAGGGAAGAGACTGCAAGGAAGACCAAGCAAAAGATGGGAGGAACAAATAGCAGCAAGTATGCAACTGAAAGGAGAGTGGAAGAGAATGCAGGAGGAAGAATGATGGATGGAGAGAGGAAGATGGAGGCATTTTACTAGAGAGACCCTGCCACAGGCTGGAAACAGTTAATGATGATGATGATTATGTATTTGAATGTAGACACTATTTATATATCTGAAGCAGGGTGATCCATTAATTGGATCAAAATTAGCCAACTGGATATTTAAAAAATAAATATTTGGCTACTTATATCTAAAATATCATCCTAGAAATAAATGGTCAAATAGCCAGAGCCCTGTACAGACGCGCAGACAGACAGAATAATATTAGCAGGATGGATGCCACAAATTGGGCACAAGCAAGGATTGGGGCTAAAACTGCAATTAAAGTTAATGTTTGTGTATCAAATAAAATTATATAGGTACCTAGCTATTGATTTTATGAATTATCTTTAAGTTTTTTCTGTTATAATTTTATAGTTAACTGGTGTCAGGATTATGATTAGTATGAAATATTACAATATTTGCGGATAAAGATGCAGATTGAAGCCTTATGGATGCAGGATGGATATAATTTTGATCATATGCACAAAGCAATAACTATAGCTGTGAACAAATAACTTTCAAAAATAAACCTTTCTCTAGTTTAAGAAATAACCTCAAAATTGAACTTAAAATAAATAGTACAACTATTGGGGTTAAGTCCTGAATGTGCTACTTCTGAAATTGTTTTGTCAGGCCAAACTGCTGGTTTCCATATTGTGGATACTCCTTAAATCCTGTTATTTCACTGGGAAATGTTCCAAATTACATCCCTAACACAAGACACACAAGTTCAATAGAAGAGGACACAATGAAGTATTGGCCGCTCGCACTTGGACTCAAAATCATGAAGAAGCTCGTCTATGTCATTGTCGAGATCGTCACTCTCTGCCATCTGCAAGAACAAACACAAGCAACTCTTACTCAGTACAACCTAAAACTGCAGAGTGAAAACACAAATCTTAAATATTTGTCTTATCTTATTGAAAACTGGTCTTGTGTTTAAAGGCATTTCATGTTAATATTGGGTAAATTAATTTATTGTTGCATTAGAAAATGTAGTAAATAATGACATATTTAAACTAATACAGTTTAGAGCCTTTACAAAATTTTATTAGTAATCTCATACCAAAATAATCCTAGGTCACAGACAAATAATATACCCAGACACTCAACCTCCAGGTTAAAATGGTTGTGCTCCTTTTGGCAGCTTGAGTCCTTCACCACTAGGATCATTGCGGTTAACCCTAGCATCAACCAGCAGGGACACTAGCGAAGCCCAGTGTTGAAGGACTCAAACTGGAAAAAAGAGCACAGCAAAACCCCTGTAAGGCTGACAGTCTGTTGTTGACTTGTCTTGTGTCCCAGGCCCATTCAGATTTTGTCAGTGAAATATGGATATTATGTTTAGTGTTGCAATAGTGCATTTAAATTCAAAATGGCTCCTACTAAGTCTCAGAAATTAGTGTGTTTAGTCATTTGATAGCATTTAGGATTAATAGATAGAATTATTTATTCGACACCTTAGGTCAGTCGGTAACATGTCTATCTACTGAGCTAAGAGTCCCGGGTTTGATTCCTGGTAACATTTGTGCTCTAAAATTAGGCATTATAGTGAATATATTTATATGGAGGGAAAACTTGAGTGCCCCATTTTGTAGCATGTAGAAAATATGAGTTCAAGTTGGCCCCCCACATTTTGAATAAATCAATGTAACAAAATTCTTTTTACATCATTTGATTGTGATGGTTTGTGCACATATATGCCCAAATATAAATATTCATACTATTATATTAGGACTTATATTTAACATTTAACGGGTTAGCCCCTATTTCCTAACAGGTAAGAAATATTGAGTTCAAAATGGCCTGCCACATTTTGAAAAAATAATCAATACAACACAATTGTTAGTGTCATTCGATTGTGCTCCTTTTGTGTTCATATGTCCAAACATGAACAATCATACCATAAAATTAGGACTTTTAGAGAATATTTAATTGGGCGGACCATTTAAGCTAATGCTAGACTGTCACATAATGAAAAGCACAACATAACAAAATTGTGTTTGAGCTATAACGAATGTTAAGACGTTCTACAAATAAAAAGTTATTTGAAATTAATTTTTGTTATGTTAAAATAGTTAAGATAGTCGATTTTATTTAAATAATTCTAAGATGTTTTTAATAATGTTTATATTTATTTGGTAAGGTGTAATAAATGATAAAATTAAATCTTGCTATTCTTTTATTCCCTTCTTATTTGAGCGTTTCGGTGTTATGTTTACACCATCTTCAGGTCTTATTTATGATGATAATTTATTTTAAATACATATTATCGGAAGGTTTGAGAGAATTTGAAATATTATGTAAGAAACATTTTGTGGGACAACTGTTTGATCACCCCACAAAAAGTTTCTTATAAAAGAATAACAAAGAAGATTTAATTTTATAATTCTAAGATGACTTAGGCAAGCCTATGTTTAGTTAGTTTTATAAACGAATAAGCAGAAATACCCATTTTGAAATGGGAATATCTGGCGCTATAGGTTGGTAATACTGCCTGTATGGTGCCACATGATAGCCTCCATCTTGTGAGTTTAGTTCACCATGGAGTGTTTGTGAGTGACATTGCTGCTGCCAAACAAAGTCTATAATGGCTACAAAGCGAGACTTTTATAGGCAGTTTAATCGATGTCATGCACCATCTCACAACTCTATTCTTATGTGGGTAACAAAGTTTTGAAAAGGAGGTGATGAAACCAACCTATCATGTAGGAGTAGATATGTTCTTACAGAGGAAAATACCACTTGAGTATTAAATACAGTCACTCAAAGTCCACGGTTGTCCATTGTTAAGCATGCTGGATCAATCAGAATTTCAGATACTTAACAAATGAAAATCTCTGTGAGATTCAACAGCGGCTTTTTCCTAGTCCAAAGGTAACTGTTTGGTGTGCGTCATCATCGTTTTCCATAATTTGGCCTTATTACTGTGAAGATCATAATGTGAATACAGTGACTGTGAATGCTGATTGCTATTACTCACTCACTTATCAATGCCATTTGAGAGGACTTATAGTCACAACAAGACGGGGCCACAGCACACAAAGTCTGTGTGGGCGTGGCTGCTGTGTGCAACTTGTGTGAAGGGCAAATCATTTAACAATTTGGAGAAGTGCATAAATGGCTATTTCTCTCTTCTAACATTTACCCTCCAGACTTTTTTTTAGTTGGGTTACTTTAAAGGTGTTGTGTACAATACAAAACCAGCCACACGATATCAAACAATACATAAAGTAGGAGATTGGAAATATCCCATAGGATATGCTACAGAGGGAAATGTTGAGCTTCCAAAATAGACCCCAGCAGTGTCCAGTGTAATGGAGACCACTTGAAAGACATGATTTTTAAATAGACTTTAAAAGTTATAAGAGCCAATACATACTAATCAACATATATTTCTTTTGTTTGTAGATCATTGGTACAAAGTGATGCCTCCTTATTACCTTTTGAAAACTGTCATATGTTTCTGTGTATTTGAAATATTTAATTTATACATGATATTATATACTATTTTTAGTTTTTAAACTGCAGACCCCTTTTATGGTAGTGTTATAAATATTAGAAAATAATGTGTTAATATAGTTTTCAAAATTATAACAAATTATGTGGATGAAGTTCCGTCCAACCATGTTATTATTATTAGCACCGCGTCTTACTACCCGTTCGGGTTATATGCACTTACGCTAATGTGTAATGGTAGGATGATTGTGAGATGAAATGAAGGACCTACAGTTTAACGTGGAATCCGAACCACGGTGGAGGTCTGGCATTTCCCACATTCACAAATTGTGATTAATACAAGTCTTGTCAGAAGTGAAGGAAGGGTTTGGCAATCGGATAAATCTGTGCCGGGACCGAGGATTGAACCCCGGACCCTCAGCATAAAATTCTGACACCTTACCCCTAGACCACCAGGTCACCTCTAAACATGTTAAATTTTTGTTGTTGTAATTTAAATAGTTTAGTACCTACCTTATGACCACATTAAAAATCGTACATCAGTCCTTGATGACTACTAAGAATCAAACATAATCAATACACACATGGTCCTGGTGATAAAGACCGCTAAAATCAAACACGTGGCCTATTTATAAGTGATGTCCTAAGGGACGAATGTTTTAGTCTAAATCCCTTCGAGTTTTTCACAACATTTTCTAATTTGTACATATTTTAAATTTGTTGCATAGTGTATTTTTAATTACTTTTTTACCACCGTGTCTCACTACCTGTTTGGGTTATATGCATTACGTACTTCTTAAACTAATGTGTTAAGGCTGAGGAAGATTAAATAATTATGAGAAAGTTTACTCGCATTTGGGTGGAGGGAGAGTAAAAAAACCCTCCTCAGTTCAGATAACCAGGATTTGAACCCAAATCTCTGCAGTGTGAAACATTTAGTGCAACTAATTTCACACTTTTGACACCAAATACATTTTTGTTTTTTTAATATTCAAGACACCCTTAGGACAGGCAAAAGATTTTTCTAAAATAAAATAAATATTTTTAAGTGATGTCTTGATAAAAAACTAACTGCATATTTGGTTTGATGAAAACCCTTTGATTATGATTTTCTCCGACTCGGATAATTTTAACATATTACCATTTTATCTTCAAAGTTTATCATTATTATTATCATTATCACTATTATAGTAGCTCATTTTGAATCTATATCAATTTGCATAACTATATATCAATAATGTGTGTTGTGAGCCACTGATTCAAAATCAAGTCCAACTATTGTTTTTTTATTAACTTAAGGTATTTTATTTTAAAGTAAGCCTATTTAAAAAAAAGTATTTAACTTTTAATAAAAGGTTTGCTTCAATGAGTATAAAAGTGTTTCTTGATATTTTTGGAAAGAAAACAATTTGCATTTTATTAACATTTGTTCTGATAGTAGACACCCCACAAAGTTATGAACCCAAGGAAGCCTAGAAAAAATAAACCTTATATTTCTTGTTGTGTGTTTTAAAATAACTGTTGGTGTGTCCAATTCTTAATGGATGTGGAGATACAGCTGTTTGAGCGATGAAGCTACTTTCACCCGTGATGGTACAAACAACACACAAAAATACACATGCCACTGTAGAAACCAATTGTCAACATAGTTTCTCTGTAGACTTATAGTGTGGTACAATCAACAATCAGTTGTGTTACAAAATCGTATTACAGGGCCCATTTATCTACAATTTCTGTAAAACAAACGTTCACTACTATTGGAGCAGGTTCCCTTGGCTACAAGGATTGGTATGATCCTCTAGCATGACGGAGCTCCTGCACGTTACAATCGTCAGGTGACACACTAACTAAACCTATCTTTCCTTGAACAATAGAACGGCCATGGTTGTCTCGTTCATTGGCCATCAAGGTCTTCAGACCACACTCCCTTGGATTATGGTTGGTGGGGATGGATGAAAAAATAAACACAAAGTCATTTATTGTTCTTTAATACCTCTAATAAAGGCTTTTAGGCGCCAGTTTCAAACAGCTGCATCTCTGCATCCATTGAGAAATGAAAACATGTTTATATAAACTTTTTTACTCAGAATAATGAATACAACTGCCCAAAATATTTGCTATTCCTCTTGAAACACCCGGTGTGTGTTTTTAGAGCACTCGAATCCCAATAAAATGTGACCCACAGGGAATTTAACAGATAAAAGCGTTCAGAGGTAATAAGAAAACACTTTTTATGACTAAAATCCTCACTTATCTTCCCCATAGCACAAATCCCTGATCAATTCAGAAATGTTTTTGTTTTTAAAGTTTCAAGCAAAACACATTAACGGAACAACTTTGGTGTTGAGTAAGTTAACACACCTTAGCTCAGTCGGTAGCGTGTCTACCTACTGAGCTAAGGGTCCCGGGTTCGATTCCCGGCATAGCCGAAAATTGATCATTGATGGAGAATATGGGTTTACTCTTTCATATTGATAAAATGATGGTTGGTGACTGGATGTTGTGCCTGTTCTAGTCTTTAGATAGATTATAAGGCATATGAAGCTAAGACAGGCCTAGTAAGCCGGTAGTTGGAAATATTTAACTTAAATAAAAAATTGACCCGGGCCACAGGCAGGAAACATTAATTGATGTAAAGAAGATTTTTTTTCAACAATTTTTGATATTCTTTGTAAATATAAAAATGGTACCTGCTAATTATTACTGCAATATACTAATACTTTCATAATATTAATACACAAACTTTATTAAAATTATTTTCTAAAATAACCCTCCATTTTTAACTTTAGTTTTGTACTTGTGAAGTCAACTCACTGTAAACTGTGATATAACTAAAACCTTGACAAGCATAGCTTTATATGGATAATAAGCTCACGTATGGTCGTACACCACATGGACATCACTCAGAAAATATTGCATGTCATATAGAATAAATTTAATGCCAGCAAGATATCTTCATTGTTATTAATGGCACTAGCAACACCGGAATAAGAACTGAAAGTTACTGTAGTCAACTAAAGTATACACACTGACTCTAGTATGTATTTTAAGAAAAACTAATGTTTGATACTAGTTAGAAAGATAAGGAATGCTTGAGAAGCCATATTAATGGAATTTCATAAATATGTATACATTTTTCACAAATTAAAATAACACAAAACCAAAATAAGGAGAGTTTCATACATAATGTACATATAGATGAAGAGCTAGCTATCTTTACAATAACAAATTACTAATGTTGGCAACATTTGTAGATTATTTAAAAAACTAAATATGAATCACACTCATGAGACATTATTTCCGACAGGTGTAGTGAAATCTTTTCTCCATATTGGTTGTGTTGGTGGTGTCTTCATTTGGAACACTTTAATATCCTAAAATGAACTGCTATACTTTCATTGTTGTTGGTTATTAAATTAACACAACTTGACTCATTTGTAAATAACAGTTATTTCTCCAAGTGAACTATATGACTACACAAAGCTGAGTGCCACGCCTAGTCCACAGACGACTCAACATGGCGGGATGATGTTACATATTGCTAACTTTATTTTTGGTACCATACAATGTTACACTTATATAATAATATATTACTTCTAGTATACAACATGAAAATTGTTTTAGAAGCTGTATTAGTAAATGGAGTCATCATTACATGCTTCTTGTTTTGCTATATCTCTATCATACAATCTCTATCACAACTCATCTAAAACCTTGTAACATTCTGCATGACTCAGGTTTAATTTATGCAGAAGTGTTTCCTACAAAGATGATATATGGTGTCTGGTGGAATAGCTACAAAATGTTCAAATGTGATTTTGTGAGGGCAAAATTCTGAAACGCAATCACAATGACATTTAACATGTGCTCCTTGAGGAAGATGACTGTTATTGCATGCTACACAATGATTTTTTATCAAATCATCTTTAACCCCTGCATCACAATGTTTTTATCTTGAATTAATTTCTGTGTGCCCTTACAAAACTGCATGATTATCAGGATCATTTAAATCATACATACTTCTCTCAAACAACACTTTTTCCATGTTCATCAGCTCTGGTCAGTTTTATGTGTCCTCATACTGAGCTTAGATGTTTGAAAATGAACAAACCAAAAATCAACCTGCATTAGCAAATTTAGACCTTTCAAAGTTAAACATTTTAAGTCTCTGAAATAGCTTCCTACACTTCTCTAGATGCTCTATCTTTACCAAAACCAAATTCCTTTGTGATTAAACCTTATCATGAAGGGATTATACAGCACAGACTAGCACAGACTATGTATGTGCGGAACAATATTTAGCAGTTGTCTCTGTCCCCATTTTCTTGGATTGAAACTTAATTTTAACTTCAGGTATTATTTTAATAATCCAAGATAAATAAATGTAATTGACATTGATGGTTGATTTCTCTTGTATTAACAAAACATCTTCAGCGTTGCTTTCTGTCATGTTAGTTGCCCGATGCTAATTTATGGCTTTATGGAGTATTTCTTTTAATATTTCTCCTCGAACATTATCATTTTCGAAAAACCTTCACACTCATTTAATGTGATGTCAACATTTCTCTTATTATATTTTGCGCTTCTAAGGAACTTGCAATAATTACAAGTAATCCAAAGCATCTTGAATAAAAGTGCTTTACAACTGTCCCATCCTTTAAACATTCCAAATCACTCACAATTTTCATCAAGTGTGCTACATCAACCCTTATAAAAGTTTTAGGTAGTATTGTTGGGTATCCGGAAAGCACCTTGCTACAGTTATCAACATAGTCCTTTGTGGATGAGCAAATTGTGAAAGCTCGCATTACTGGACTATCAGAGCAAGAGAAAAATCTATCACAACAATACTAAGCTAAGGCTCCTTTTGGTTGCCAATTTGTCAGCCATCGTTTAATTGATGGAATATTATACTTTTGTAAAATTATTTGTAGCACTGGAAAAAGAGGGTTCTTGAATAGTCTGAGGAACAGTTTGATATAATAAAGTTTGTTTCTTTTTAAAAGTACTTTGGGTGGGGTGCTATATATTGCTAGGGTGGAGGTCTTTTTTGGCAATATTTACTATTTATACTCGTGCAAGTGGGAGTAGCCATGGGCATGAAATGGATGAAGGCAAACTTCATGTAAACTTTGATAGTACAATGATGTGAATTTCTCCTTCCACAAACATAAAATTGATTCTGAGTCATACATTTTCTCTCACTCTCCTTCCTGATTTACTTGGTGTAATCTATGTAGTTTTGGGAGCTGATTTGGTTCAAAATCTTCATCCCCGATCAATTGGCCAGCCAGGTCTCTACTTAAAGCAACAGGTACTTTACATCGAGTCCTTTGGAAATTTTCTCCCGAAGAAATCTAGACACTGGTCGCTTGATAGATATTTTGTGTTACACATTTTGGTCAAAATCAAACATGTTTAAGCTTAACATATATTTGGAAGGACCTTCATCAAAGATTCTAAAAACTATTTTGGCTCCACAATGTTTGCAAAAACCCTTCGCCATAAACGTAATAAAAATGGTTTTGGTTTATATTTGCTCTTTTAAAAATCCAGATAAATGATGTCTTGCTTTGTTTCCAAATAAAATTAGAAATAACGTGTGTCTTCTTATATGGCGATAAAATTCTGTGCGTTCTAGAATGATGAAGAGGCCTACCCTCTTTTTGTTGGCACTGTAGGAGTGTGGGTTGCAAATTACTTCAAATATATTCTTCGAGTACAACCTCATATACTTCATTGCCAGCTGATGTTTTTCAATGTCTAAAAAGTCTTGTGTTCTCTTCAGGAAATTTCTCGTCCCACTTATTGGTTCCTATAAAATAAAATGTGGACGCAAACAATTATTATAGTTTTTATAAACATTTTCAATAAAACATCAAAACATGTTCTAGTAGATATTCTGTTTTACCCACCAAACATGTGCCAATGTTATAGGGAAAAATAAAATAATTATAGTTTTTATTATATTTACATTAAAGAGTTATAAAAACCATAAATTTTCACCAGCAACGATGGCCATGTAGACTAAACGTCAAGCTCATTTAGTATGATTTACCGATGACAGGAGTTCGAATTCCATCTGGATGTACTGAGTGTTTTTTCTTAAAAGTGTTTCCTAATTTCCCTCTACACAAATGCGGGTGCTTGTCTTCTAAATTCTACCTTTCTCAACAGCAATGTAGTTAAATGCCCATATTCCAAACGGCTAGTGAGAGGTGGTGAGGGTAAAAAAAGATAAAATAAACTATAGCATATTATAAGCATAACACATTAAAAAATCTTTGCCATAATGTGTTCAGAGCACTATAAATTTTAATTAGGAAAAAAAGGACAACTATAAAATACAATATTGTAAATACATTTTTAACATATAAACAATTTGACAAATTTTATTTTTATAAATTTTGTCAAGGGTCTTATGTTAGTGCTATATTATTTTAAGATAAAATCCATGATAAGATTTGGCATTATCAGTTGACAGAAACCGTACATGAATTTTGATGTATTTGAACTTAGTTTGATACAAATAGTTTTCTTCTGAGAAATCATATTTTCACAAAAAATATATATTATTCGCCTTAGTTTTGATATCCGTGATGTTTAAAAAATATAACTTCTTTTCTTAATTTTAGTTTTTAAAAGTAACACCAGTATTTCACATCCATGAACCATACAAAAAATTTACTTTAGGAACAAAAATATTTAAACTAAATTTTGAAATTACAATTTCAATAAAATACATTGTCCATTTGTTATAAAAAGTGGTAGTAAAATATATATTTTTCTAATAAACATGGTTAAGTTTGAGTGATCTAAATTTATCTTATTGTTTAAAATGTGTTGAAAAATCACAAAATCCAACATGGGAGGGAGCCTTTGCTTAGTACACCAATGAATGCTCTACCACTGAGATACCCAGGAGTGCTCATGGTCAGTCATCACTCGTAGGTTAAGACTGAGAATGTGATGGACGTTTGGAATAGGTGCTACTTAGAACTATCAGAATTACAGCCACCTGTCAGCATTCATGTTGATGTACAGTGCTTGCCAAAAATATAAGAACACCCTTCAAAAGTTAATTATTGGACTGTGTTATTAAATTTTGATATAATCTTCCAGTTATTGTTTTACATAAAAAGAATAGTAGAAATGCTACATTTTGGTCAAAAATTTGGCTCTTTAGCTTAAAACTTAAAAATATTATGATGAATTTTGTATTTTAGAACCCACATAAAAAAAAGCCACATTTTTAAATTATAAAAATTTATAATATCTAGACGGCGAGTCCAATGTCAATGCAATTTGGTAATAAGGTAAACTTTTAATACTACCTTTCTCAATCACACTAGTCATCAGTGGAAAAAATGTATTGTAAGGTAAGGCTCTTAATTTTTCTGAAAAAACATTGAAAAAAGGAAAAAACATAATTTTAAAGTGAATTTTTAAAAATATTTGAATTAGGCGTCATTCAATCAGCTGAGGTATTTTTACTATCCTAAAGGTTTGTTAGCACTATAGAACAAAATAAAGTAGCAAACAGCTGGTGTTTCTTGTTGAGATATTTGAGGATATGTGTGGTTAAATTTTGCTCTACAGTTTCTGTGACATTGTATGAACAATGGGACGAAAAGTTGTGTCATAGGACATAAAGTGGCAGATAATTGGCATGCATAAAGCAGGTAGATCCTACCATGATATAGAAAATTCATTGGGAGTGTCAAAAACCTGTGTGGAACAGACTGAAACATTTTCCAAGACCGGGACTGTCGATGAACAACCAAGTCAGGCCACCCTAAGAAAAGTTGTAAATACTAGTAGGAACAATAAAAAAAAGCTAGTCTTTGTGATATTTTAAGTAAATTTAAGGCTGACATAGGCCCTGATATCAGTATCATTACTGAATCATGCAGACTTAATAATGTTGGGCTAGTTCTTTCTATGCCCTGCGAAAAATGCTGTTAACTGATGATCAGAGGAAGCAAAGAGCCTAATGGTGCTCAGAAAGGCTAGGATAGGACCAGCCTGCTTGGCAACGAGTTGTCTGTGATGAGAGTCGATTCGAGCTTTTTCCCCGCCGCAGAGTTAGAGTTTGTTGAACTCCCACAGAGATATTCCTCCCTGCATGTGTGGCCCCTGCTGTCCAGCAGGGCAGCGGTGCGATAATGATATGGGGTTGCATCACCTCAGAAGGCCCTGGGGAATGCAAAATTATTGAGGGAACTATCAAAAGTGCTCGATATTATCAAGCTTTAGAAGATGTGATTCTCCCCTCAGTATCCAACCCGCTAGGAAAGAATTAGATCTTCCAACAGGATAACGCTCTAGATCACAAGTCGAGGGTCACCAAAACATGGCTGGAAGAACATGATATTGAGGTTTTGCCATGGGCCGCAAGGAGTCCAGACCTGAACCCGATAGAAAAGGTTTGGAACACCATGGGGTACAAACTGATGAAGAAAACAAGGAGGAACTCAAATTACATGTCCTTAGCCTGTGGCGTCAGATCACCAAGGAGTGTAACAATCTAATAAACGCCATGCCAAAGCATGTATGAGACTGCAAACGTAATAAAGGTGGGCCCATCGACTAATAAAGAACACTAAAATACTCTAAAATTGTTTCCAGCCAATAATTGTAATTTTGATCCAATAAATACCTAATAATTTTGAGGTTATGGTTTTTTCACAAAATTTCTTTATATTTATGGAAAGCACTGTACATACAGATTAAAATGTACATTTTGTTTACTCTTAAAGGTAGAAAGCTTACCTTTCTTGGTTCAAATATGATTTAGCCATAATGAGGTCCATCAAGGGAAGACTGTAAGCTTTCACTGTAAATCCTAAAAGGAAGCAAATTACAGTATGGCGTTAACTTATAAATTGCACCATAGTGTAGCCCGTCAGGTAATTATTAATTGTTTGGTGTGGATATGGCCATACATTAGCACCTACCTGTGGGGCCTTCCAAACAAAGGGACCAGTCGTGTAGTGGCAAGTGAATTCAATTTGTTTTCATATGACAAATGTCTGTTTCATTCACTAAGCTACAAGAGTCTTCTAGTGATTATTGAACTACAGTCAAATGATGAGTCTTTTTGACAAAGGTTACAGGGACTTTGTTTCACCAAACTAAACTCCTACCAAATTAATGCCATTTTCTTTAATTTCTGAATGGAATACAAGGCATGAGCGATGTTTAGTTTGGTTTAAGATTGACAACTTGAATTATAGTTTTGTGTGTTTTGTTATATTAGCAACAGATTTTTTAAATACATGTTTTATTTTATGTCTGCATGAGTCTTTTTCACTAAAATCTTGTCAAGCTACAAGTGACTAGTGTAGACACAACAAGTGAGTTGTCTAGTCACGATAAGTGACCAATTTAATCACAATAAGTGACCGATTTAGTCAAGAAAAGTGGATTAAAGTTGTAAATTCTGTTTTATGAAGATGTTTTGTTTACTAGTTGCTTGTCACACAATAATAATGTTAGTTGACAAATGTGCCGATTGTTTTGAGTAATGGCTCTAATTAGTAAAGTTGTGGTGTTACAGAAAATCAAAGAGTATAATAAGAAAAGCTAGAATGTTTATGACATATATTTATAACCTCCCTGATAACAAAAAAAGTATTTATTTTCATCAACAACTGTCTTCAGCTATTATTAATTAATAATTTATTATTATTAATATTATTATTAATTATTAATTATTATTAGCACCACGTCTTACTACCCGTTTGGGTTATACTTACACTATTGTGTAATGGTAGGGTGATTGTGAGATGAAATGGAGGAACTACAGTTTAACGTAGGATCCGAACCACGGTGGAGGCCTGCCATTCCTCACATTCACAAGTTGTGATTAATACAAATCTTGTGGCATAATAATAATAATAATAATAATAATATGATAATGATAATTATAATGCTGCTGCTGATGATGATAATAATAAAACATAATTTTTGTATTATATATTCTTTAACAGACTATATGGTATCAAAGTATTTAAATTAGCTTTAGTCAATATAGTACATATTTTAAAAACCCATAATTATATTTTAGAATATATTTTAACTTTTCAGGTGGTATATTAACATTTTAATGGGCAAATTTTAAATTTTACTAGGCCATAGACATTCAAAGCTTAATATTAATAGTGTATTGTTTGGTTCTTTTAACAATCATTGAACAATTAAAAAGTGAAGTTTGGTAGGAATGGGTTAAGGACTGATTTCCATTTGTGAGCCATGTCATTACATTAGAAGTACCCTGGCAAAAAATTAAACTGGTAGGTAATATACCTCATAAGTTACTTTTAAAATTAATAAAGCAATGTTGAGACACATTGCCAGAGTGATCCAATTAATTAAAATATTTAAATTGTTGTTCAGGAATGCAATAATGTTTCATGTTATCATAACAAATGAATAAATGTCAAGCCTGAACTAAAACACTATATATTTGACCCAAAATACCAACCATATTGCATAAAGATCCAAGAATAAAGTGCTGTGACAAATTACATTGCAAGCCTTACCCCAAACACAAAATATGTCCCACATGAAATACTGGCGTTAGTTCAAAAAAAAAAAAGAAGCATAATTCAAGTTTATTATCTGATAACAGTAAACAGCGATCCACCAACCAACTACACTCCTTTCTCCTGTCATCCTAGCTTAAAGATCATATGATGTATTCTACCGTTGATGCATGCTATCGTTGATGTATTCTACCATTGATGTATGCTACCGGTGATGTATTCTACTGTTGATGCATGCTACCATTGATGCATGCTACAGTTGATGTATGCTACCGTTGATGTATGCTACCGTTGATGTATGCTACCGTTGATGTATGCTACCGTTTATGTATGCTACCGTTGATGTATGCTACCGTTTATGTATGCTACCGTTTATGTATGCTACCGTTGATGTATGCTAACGTTGATGTATGCTAACGTTGAAGTATCCTATCGTTGATGCATGCTACCGTTGATGTATGCTACTGTTGATGTATGCTACCGTTGATGCATGCTAACATTGAAGTATCCTATCGTTGATGCATGCTACCGTTGATGTATGCTACCGTTGAAGTATCCTACCGTTGATGTATGCTACCGTTGAAGTATTCTACCGTTGAAGTATGCTACCAGGATGTATGCTACCGTTTATGTATGCTACTCGTTGATGTATGCTACCGTTGAAGTATTCTACCGTTGATGTATGCTACCAGGATGTATGCTACCGTTTATGTATGCTACCGTTGATGTATTCTACCGTTGATGTATGCTACCGTTGATGTATGCTAACGTTGATGTATCCTACCGTTGATGTATGCTACCGTTGATGTATGCTACCGTTGATGTATGCTAACGTTGATGTATGCTAACGTTGATGTATGCTAACATTGAAGTATCCTACCGTTGAAGTATGCTACCGTTGAAGTATCCTACCGTTGATGTATGCTACCGTTGAATTGCTACCAGGATGTATGCTACCGTTTATGTATGCTACCATTGATGTATGCTACCGTTGATGTATGCTACCATTGATGTATGCTACCATTGATGTATTCTACCGTTGATGTATGCTACCGTTGAAGTATTCTACTGTTGATGTATGCTACCAGGATGTATGCTACCAGGATGTATGCTACCGTTTATGTATGCTACCATTGATGTATGCTACCATTGATGTATTCTACCGTTGATGTATGCTACCGTTGAAGTATTCTACCGTTGATGTATGCTACCAGGATGTATGCTACCGTTTATGTATGCTACCATTGATGTATGCTACCGTTGATGTATGCTACCATTGATGTATTCTACCGTTGATGTATGCTATCATTGATGTATACAGTTTAACTAAGTGGTTGCATCATTTAGGATCGATGGGACATGTATACAAGGAAGGGGTGGTAAAATGTTTTGTTGGTAGAGTAGAAAACCATTATCTCACAATCCTTCCTGTTATTTGTCATTAGAGGAAATGTACCCATATTTGCTTTAAGAGAGAGTGTAAAACCATTTATAAAACCGACCTTCATTACACCCATCCAGGATTCAAACCCAGACCTCCTCTTGTCACCAGCAAATCAGACTAAAGAGCTTGATACCTATACCACAAAATTGAACAGTTATTAACATAAAGATAAAATTATTAAGATGAAGGCCTTATAAGTTGGTTTGTGATCAAATAAATTTGGGGTACAATAAAATACTCCTCTATTTAGAGATTTTTGAGGGAATATGTAGGCAAAAATTGTCTCTTAACTGAAACGTCAATCAGATATATAAAAAGTATACTATTTAGCCACCTGACAATCACTATGAAACATCATAATGGTTGTGTTGTCAGATTAACAAAATACATTTTGCACCATTTACTTCTTTAAGTAAGATCAAGGCCACAGCTGTGTGGCAATATCAAAACAAAAGGTTCAACCAAATCAAAATAATTTGAAATATGAATAAATATGGTCTAAAGATTAACAAAATTTAAAAAAATAAACAATTTAAATTGATTCTGTCACAGTTAATAGAATCAGGATAGCTTGTTAGGACATTATCATAAATTCTACGATATCTTTTTTTCCAGTAGATAAAATATTAATTATGAATATTTTTAAAAAAATCCCAAAGTTTTTCAAATATTGTTTTTTTAATTATATTACTAAATTTGTATTTTCTACAAAAGAACAAAAACAAAAGAATCCAACAAATTATGTGAATATGTAATATTAACATCGAACTTAAAAATATATTGTTCTATTGTTAAAAATATTCAAATATTATCATATTATATAAGCATAAAACTAACCTTCCAACTGAAAGTGACTAGAAACACTTGATTGAAACTAATGTCGAGTTTGCACCATACTTGATGGTGATTGCACCTCACTAACATAATTATATCAAGCGTTGCCTGAGATTTGTCTTTGTAACTCATCACCAACCTTACCACAAATAGGTTTGGATGGTACTGTTATTGACCCATTTGGTCATAAAATTGCATGTTTTTCTTTAAGCGATACCTTCTTCGGTTGGAACTTTTGTCTTTTTCATACCTAAAAAATGTTAGTTATATAATTCTCATAAAATTATACATCAATATAGAGGACACCAAGGGTAAGTGGAACTGACTTGCTTTCGTCCTAACAAACCAATAAGTATGAACAAATATTTTTCAAGTAAAATTATAATTTTAGAGGCTAAAAGATATGGTCCTTCCGAGAAACAGCAGCTGTTCACGTTTAGAGCCGCTATTGTTGGTGCGTTCAGCCGGAAATATAATATTGAGATAGACTAAACCAAATATGACGGCTTGTAATAAATAAGATTGATGTTGTAACAAACTGTAAGTACATTTGTGAAATACTAGCACTTCTGGAGTGTGGTGAACTTTAAATAAATTAACATGTTTAGTTGTTTTTTTCTATGCGATTTTAAAATAGTTTCACTGCCGACTTACATATAAATTCAAATCAATATTTTTATTTTATTAGAGGGGGTTCATAGGTTTTCCCAGTGTGAGGCGGGGGGCAGGTAATTAGCCTCCACTGTCTCTTCTGGAATGATGAAACACTTAAGATACATATAAAGGATGCCACTTTGCAGTTTTTGATTAATTCTTGAAGAAAGGATAAGAGTATGTCACAGCAACCATTAGCTGTCAAAGGAAAATCAGCCTTTTTCTTCAAATCTCTATGCTAATGAGAACAATAAATTTAATAATGATGAATTTGAATTAGTAATTAAAAAAGGTATACCTTAACATAAAAATCACTAGGTATCCTCAAAATTTGAAATCAATGACAAATTGATTGTAGAAATAAAGTATTTTTTTAAAGTGCTCAGTTGACTTACAAAACACGTGCACCTCAGATATAGCTTTAAAAAATATGGAACTAACAAAATAATGTAGACAAGGACTGTGACGTTTGTGTAGTAAAGAAAATCATCTTAACAAAGGATCCACTTAGCAAATAAAGAATATAAATCAACTCATCAGCTGTATTATGCGTGCTTAGCTAGGAAGTGGTCTCGATCATTAAGGAGAAATTACAGAAGCAATGATAAACTTACCATAAATGAGTATCAGGACCAATCTTAAGTATTAAAACATGATTTATGTGATAGGCCTAGTTTATGTATGTCAAGTTAATTATTGGAAAAAATGTTATAATAAATCAAAATTTTAACGAATAAAAGATTTGGGGCCAATCTTAAAATGTCTCTTCAAAGTCCTCGTAACTTAACTGTTCGTAAAGTCTAACCGTTGGTTAAACTTGGCGTTGTGTATTACAATACTATTTGTATGTGCTCGTCAAATTACGAACGGGTGCCTTCCATTAGTTATCATCGTTAACTTTCTCGGAGCACTAGATTTGTTTCAAAGCTTTTGATTGGCTTAATTTTACCATATAGAATATAAGCAAGTCATTACAACGTCTATGGAAGTGTTATGAAAACAAATCAATCAAAGCAAATCCAATTTATTAAGACTGTTTAAGGTTATATGCTATCTTTTATCATATTTATTTGTCTGTTAAAACGTTTATTGAAAATAATAAACATGAAATTTAAATTTTAGCGAAGAAGAGGAAATTTTGCTAATTGAATTAATAGAAAAATACAAACAAACGATTTAAAATAAACAATTCTAATTGGTGTCCATTCAATTCAATAATTTCCAAAACTTTATTTTTGTACAAACTTAAACGTAAAATGATTCTTCCTCGTTAAAAATTTTAGGAAATTCTTTCGTTCCAATTATTGTATCTCTTTGGTCTTTAAAGTCTTGGGTTCCTTAGAACTTGAAACTCATTTTCAAAGTTATCATAATCAAACAATAAATCACTCATTTCATAATACAAATAAATGTAATCTAACTTTAATAATAACAATTGCCTTGAAAATAATATGGCGGAGTGTTTATCGTTGTTAATGTAGACGTTGTGTTTGCTAACCGGAAGGTAGACCTCGCGTTAACTTTACGAGCACTTTTACGTGGACATTAGCGCTAACCAAACATTGTAAAATCAAAAGTAGTGGTTGTTAACACTTAACCTTATGTTAAGCCCTAACGAATAGAATAACGTGACATTGTAAGATTGGGCCTAAGTGTCTCATACTTCTAAAATATCATGTCTTATAGAAATATTACCACATTTTAGTGAGGATGAATATTAATGTTTTGAATCATATGAAAACTAACAAAGCACAAATAAATGGGACAGAAATATTATTCTTACTTCAAGTTTTTCAATACATATTGGCCTAACTGAAACTCAAGTTTTCTAAAGGTAACAGAATACAGAGAGCTCAAGTTGTCCTGCCTTAAGAAGGGGTGCTAGTGAGCGTGAGTTCAGGGCAGTATTTTCGAAGTTTTTATAGTATAAACATTTATTTGGCCAAAAAAAATCTAATATTTCTTTTATAGAAACATAGAGTTTAGTTTTACACACATGCTAATCTCAACAGTTCTTTAATATCTGTCTAGGGTGTCCTGGAATTTAGTGACAACTTTTTCTCTGCATTTTAAAAGTTTGTCACCAAATGCTGCTATGCTCATGAGAGATATTCAAGAACTCTTGAGATTAGCATGTGCAGAAAGCTAAACTCTATGTTTCTATAGAAGAAATATTTGACCTATTTTTGCCAAAAAATGTTTATGCTATAAAAACTGAAAAATTAATGCACTAAACTGGCGCTCACTAGCACCCCACCTTACTAAATAGAATGCCTCATTTTAGAGCACATATGTCCATTTTCGGGCACAAATGAACACAAACGGAGCACAATCCAATTGAATGATGTAAAGAGAATTCAGCTTTGTTATGTTTTTTAGGCTAACTGTAACTCAAGTTGGCCTGCCACATTAAATGTTTTCTTAAAGGCCTAGTTTTAGAGCACAAATGTTCATGTTCAGACGCATATGAGTATAAATGGAGCATTGAAAAAAAGAAAAGAACATGAGTTTTTGGCAATGTGGCTTTGTTAGTAAGGTCAGATTGTTTGGCTATCTTAAGTCCCAACACTGAGAACAGCGATGCGCTCGCAATCTTACTGCCCAACCCAAGTGTCTATCTACTTGAAACATCATCCCATGCATGTACAAACCCACAGCAGGAAGAAAATATGTTGAGATTGAGAATTACTAAATTTTCCAAATGATAGGTCCCTTGAATTTTTCTGGTATTTGGGAACTGTATGCCCATCTCTTTTTGGTTTACAAATTGTTTGTCACAGTTTTATATGATCCATAATAACTATAAATGTTATCTCAATACGAGAGGGCATTCCTTAAAGATTGAGATTACCTATTATTATTTTTAATTAAACTGAAATTAAACAATGTACTCAAACCAAAATAAGATTTTAACTTTTCTTGAAAGAGAAAATGAGGAATAGTTGTGAACAATTTTTTATAGGTATTTCTAAACATTTCAAACAAAAAAGGCCTTCCCTTAACCTTAATATGGCACTATATTTATTTACAAGTTAGTTACCTAAATAATTAACGCATAGCTAAAATTTAGACCTTTTTTTTTTCCTCATATAATTATTGAATCCTATACTTCTTATACAATTTTTCAAACAAATAAATTAAAATAAGTAGGATCCTCAATGCCCACAATACTCTATGAAATACTTAAAAATATAAACAAACCACCTAGCATTCTTATTATCAATGTATAGATTTAAACTAGTGTTAAAGAATCGTCATTACAAACTCCCTTGACAAATTTCCCACTAGTGTCAAATGTTGGCCTACAATATCGAGAATCCTGCCAAAGTCACCACAAACAGTATCACCACAGCTAGTATCCTGCCCCACTACCAGATGTCTCACCATGCTCATCATCTCGCAGACCAGAAAGGCTCCAATAGTAGCTTCTTCGTGATTGTCCTGAATGTCGACATTGATGACGTGTACGGAGGTATTGTCCGTGGGTGTGCGGCTTTCCAATGCTACCAATACAACAAAGCTTTACAACATTTAGTTTACATTCAAAGCCATTTAAATGTATACAATTAAAAAACAAACTAATTTTAAAGGTGGAGGTTTCAACACACGCCTATGAATTACTTAATCCACGGTTGTAGCAATGAGGGAGATAAGAAAAAATGCACCAACATTTACCTGTGAGGAAGAATGAAAACCAGGAAAGCTACCTTCATTAAATTCAATTGGGGTAGGATTACGGTCTCTTAAGCTAGAGTCTAATACAATATACAATCAAACAAATGCCAGGGATAACCAGTTTTTTCACATGTCTTATTACCCATTCAGGTTATACGCACACATTAATTGTGTTAATGGGACAGGGGCAAGGAAGGTAGAAAATGTACTTGTATTTGTGTGGGAACCATTTAACAACCTTCAGTAGAGCCAAGATGAGAGAGACACATTAGACGATGCAGCCACCCATGTGGGTGTAAATTACTTTAGGCAGCGTGTAATTTTTTTAAATTCAAATATAATTACCTCGGTCAATTTGAACCAAATATCAAAAATGATTATTTAATTGCTACTTAAAATAACACTAATAGTACAGATAACAACAAAACATGTTTATAAAACAAGTTGAAATAATGAAAATATTTGTAAAATAAAGTGACCTCAATCACAATTAATTGACCAAAGGCATTAAAAAACAAAACCTTTCTTCAACATAAATTAAGAAATTGTTCTTTGCAAGTAAATAAAACTTGAACATGTATTTTTTAATCCCCTATCAAATTTGGCTATGTAAGACTGATTGATCGAGGACGAGGCAGTAGGCTAAAGTAATTTGGCCTTAGAATTGAAACCAAATGTCATTTGGATCAAAGATTCATTTCACCAAAAGTCAGTTTGCCTAAAAATTAACTTTGCTTAAAGTAATTTCACTTTAAATATAAAGTTAAAACTTTAGAAAATACATATTGTTAGTTGTTTCATTTAATTATAGATAGCACAAGTGATGCGAGAGTGTTACCATCCTCATACTTGTTCTGTGAGAAGATAACCCGAACAGGTACTAGGACAGTGCTCTCCCACAGTTTTTTTCCCAGCCCGAATTATTACGTAACCAGGCAGGGGTAGTGGAATATTTTGCAATATTTGCTAATTTGTGCAACAAACATTGATTTTCGCCGGATGGTCAATAAAATCATCTGGGCAGCGCACCCAGCCACAAGGCCCTGAGGAGAACACTGAGTGAGAGTGAAAATCATACAAACTTAGAGACGGTTAACCAACTTGGGATCGATAGATTTATGGGGCAGAGGTGGGGCTTAGCAATGAGCTATTATTTTCAACTTTAGTTTTTTATCACAAGAAATATTAAAGATTTAAACCTTTGATAGCAAAGTAGTTTAGTCTTAATATTCAGAAAAATTATATAAAAAGCCACCCACGAGGATTCAAACATTAATGCCCCGAGTTGTGGTAAAATAGCTGTTAAGAATAATGTCTTAGCACCCTAAGCCTTTAATTTATTTTTAACAACAGTTTAACCATTTATACATGGCACAATGTGAATAAAGTGAGCTCCCCACTGCACCCCTCCAGTGTTCTGAGCACATCAACCAATATGTTTAGATGATTTTATAATCATGAGTAAAGAATGAATGTAGGTAGTTGTTATATATGTTATTAATAAGGTTCATTTGTGGTAAGCTATCAACTATCTTTTCTGGTTTCCATATTTGAGGTGAGTTCTAATATTAATCAAAAGCTACCTGAACCATTAATTGAAAACTTAGTGGCTCAAACTTCTATACACTATTTGAATTGCACATGTGCTAGCACTTTTTGTCTTCAATGTGTGATCACCAGAACCAAAGAGAAGACAGACCCATATATATATATCTTATAGCTAAGTCAGTAGTAACTTCAAGGGCAGATACATGTATTTAAAAACAATAGTTTAGTTAAATATGACACACAACCAAGCTATAGATGTGTACGGTACTTTTTTCCTTTGCTGACATCAATATGCCAGCTTTACAGAAGTTTATTTTATGTGACAAATAAGAAAGACAGCATTTTAACTATTTAAAGAACATTTGTTCAATTCTGAAGAAATATTTAGAACCCTTAAAAGATGTAGTTATTTTAATTACAATTATGTAGGCTATTTACAAATTGACCCTGTAGTGAGATTCAGATAATTGGCATAAAGTAAACAAAGGTCGTCGGGCGAGTTGAGACCGGCAATGGAGACAGGAAGGGAAAGGAGAATTTATGTGACTGGGTTGGTGGATGCAGCCTGAATTAAATCTGCAATCAACATTTGTGAGAGGAGGAGTTGCACAATGAACACAGTCACTCTTTGGAACAATTCCCGAGACCATCGTCAAGCTTGAAACGCGAGGTTTACAATCTCGGAATCTTTGGAGCTGTTTCAAAAATAATCAAGTATTACTGTGTCATGTAGAGCAAGCAGAGTAATTGTAGAGAAATTTCAGAACATTTTGAAAATGAGTGCAAACTTGAGTGTTTTAGAAAGAATCAACCAAGTTCTTCATGGAGGAAATATTGTAATAAGAATCTCCATCAGTAACATGCATATTTTGCAAGTTTTTTTATGCACATAAATCCACAGCTCTTACTTATAACCAGGGCCCACATTTTTGTGACTTGTCATCTTATTAGGTACACCACAAACAAATGCTAATATGAACTTATACTCTGTTGTAGAAATATATATTTTATTGGCCATTCATTGACATTTCTGATATTTAGGTAATATTTTCCTGCTTTGAATAATATAAATCTTTTGAAAATTCATCAATAATCAAACATACATTTTTTAGCATACATTTGCTGAACTGACAAGATGATGTAAGCATTAAATGAGCTTTGCATACTTTGCACTTGTGGTAGGAACATCACTGCAACCAAGTGGAAAGATTTCTGTGGTAGGGGGTAGCTATTACTTCTGAAGCAGGTATTATACATTCCTGGTTAGACTGCAACCAGGCTGGAGGGAGTTGTGTTGGGAGGGGGTAGCTATTACAGGGTGGCTACTCAAAATCCATAACAAAATTCCCTGATTATTCCAGGTTTTTTCCAGGTATAAAAGGAACACATAATTTAATTTCCTTATCCAAATAAGAAGTAAAAAATAATAATGTGACGAATTAAACAAACAATCAGCAAGTGATAAATGGGAAGATTCCAGAAAATATTATCTCCTGCTGTGTTGCAAGTAAATTAATGTTAATGAACCTAGGTATAATAATATAATATTTAGGCCTACCTGATTAAAATGAGCTCTAAGCTATGATATATTTGTTCAACAATAAAAGATAGTGATGTAAGTCACCAATATGCACACACACAACAGCAGAACTTACTGAACACTAAAATCTAGGTATGACGTTCTTAGCCTTGTTTGAAAAGCATCATTAAGCTTATTTAGAGTTCTAATAGAAAAATAAAATAATGTCAGCTGTATATATTACAATAAGTCTTTAATATCAGAAAATATTTTAATACACATTTTAAATCAAAGACTTAAAAAAATACATACAGTTCAAAATGTTGAAAAATTAAGTCAAACAGCAATGATAAATATGCCTTGTTTATTTCAGGGCTTTTATTTCGTCTTCAATCATAGCAGATGCTTTTTGTGCATCTTCCACAATTTTCCAGCGCTTTTCTTCCAATTTCTTAATCTTTATGGTTGTTCTTCTCTTTTCTGCTGCTTTCCGTGACTTTTCAATGTTTTCTTTCTCATAGAGCTTAGCTACTTTTTTGAAGTGTAAAAGTGCATGCATTAGTGACTTAGGAATGTTTAGAGTGTAAATTCCCCCTATTCCTATTGTTGTCACTGCATCATACACACAACGCCGGGATATCAAAGTCTGTTCTCTCATGTTCTGAAATATACATTCTGTGTTGATAGAGGAGCCTCGTTCAATATTTTCATTTCCATGAGAGAGTATTGAAACAAGTTTCATGACTTTAGACATGTTATCCTATTCGCGATCTTGGAAAACTTGTTGCCACAGGTGGTCAATTTGTTCCTGTTCGCGAGAGTATTCCTTCAGCGTCACTGTTACATTTGGATTTAGGCATATATTCTTGAATTCTCAAGCTACCTTGTCAGCTGTTGTACTGACAAGCCACCTTGCATCTACTAAAGTTGACAATAATGTCTCAAACCGTTTCGTAGCAATTGTTGGATTAGCAGTAATAATACTTGGGTCAAAACAGGTCATTGCTTTAGTCAATCCATACGCCAGTGGAGACCGCTCCAAGATCTTCACGACAAATTTTTGAAAGCACTTTCTACAATCACTACGAAATTGTAGAATTTGTAAATCTGTACCATTAGACTTCTTGAGTTCATTGCAGGTTGCAAAACACAAATAAATTTTTTTTACAGACAAAATAATTTCTTCTTTAGAAACATCAACGTTCACAGATGATGCTGCATTCAGTATTTCCGCCTTCACAAAACGCTCTATGACATTAGACAAAATGGCTGCTGATGCAGTGTGTAAGAATGGGAATAGTGGGGTATCTGTTTGAAAATCTCTTAGAAATGGTTCTACCTCTTGGGCCAACATCTTGAAAAAGGCTAGCTTAGAAGACAGGAACTTGTCCTTAATGATTGCTACCACAGTCTTGTAACTTTCACATGTTGGGGCTTTTTTATCATGCTCAGTACAATTTACAAATGCAACGAGATTTGGAATAATGTCAATTGCTCTTCGTGCAACACCTGCGTTTTCAAGCCACATCATAGCACAAAATCTGATTGTATTACTATTATCGGACAAATGCATCAATATGACCATATGTGGGATTTTTGTGAAATTCCAGATAAGAGAAAATTCCCTGATATTTCCAGGTTTTTTCCAGATAAATTTATTTCCCTGATATTCCCAGGTTTTCCATGTGAATCGCCACCATGTTTTAATTCTGAAGCAGGTATGATACATTCCTGGTGAGTGCAACCAGGCTGAGGGAAGTCGTGTTGGGAGGGGGTAGCTATTGCTTCTGAAGCAGGTTTATGTAAACTGTAAATTAATGTTCATGTTACCTGCTTCTGTGGCTACGTGTTCTAAGGCACTTTACTTTTTACTCTCGCAATAGGCTAGACTGTTGATGATGGGCAGATTGTGGTTCAAGCCTAGTCGGGTGTACTGTGGGTGGTTTTTCCTAAATGGTTTCCTACTTTCTCCACACAAATGTGGATATACTTACTCTAAATTCAACTTTCCTCAAATCCTTAACCCATTAGCATAATTAGTACATAAGCATATGAGATGAATGAGCAGTAAGACGTGGTGCTAAAAACAACTATTAAGGTGGGGTGCTAGTGAGCGCCAGTTTAGTGCATTAATTTTGCAGTTTTTATAGCATAAACATTTTTTGGCCAAAATAAATCAAATATTTCTTCTATAGAAACATAGAGTTTAGCTTTCTGCACATGCTAATCTCAAGAGTTCTTGAATATCTCTCATGAGCATAGCGGCATTTGGTGACAAACTTTTTAAATGCAGAGAAAAAGTTGTCACTAAATTCCAGGACACCCTTGACAGATATTAAAGAACTGTTGAGATTAGCATGTGCGGAAAACTAAACTCTATGATTCTATAGAAGAAATATTTGATTTATTTTGGCCAAATAAATGTTTATGATATAAAACTTCGAAAATACTGCCCTAAACTAACGCTCACTAGCACCCCATCTTAAGTTAAGATGTAAAGCTTTAAATTCTATGGGGACATAATAGGTTGGAATAATCAATGGTAATTGTAGTGATAATTTCCATTCAAAGGGGTACATTTTAGAAACACGGCCACTGGTGACTCAAGAGTCAGCATTTATGTCACTGCCTGTATTAATTAGGCTAAGTTGATCAAGTTGGTCAACTAAGCATTGTTGTCTCAGTTGGGGTTACTAAACAAGATGAAACCAAAAACTCTCACTTACAAATAGTTATGAAATTATAATTCAATTAATAGATGACCGAGTATAAGTATTTCACTTTATTACCAGACTTGGCGGTCATTCGATTTTCTTTCAAATTTGTTGGCAGTAAAATGACAAGTGCCAAATCAAACTTTTATCCCTTAGGAACCAGCTAAATGGAAAGCAAAATAGTAAACTATTGAAAATTTAAAAACTCAATCACCCAAGGAAACAAAAAAACTAAAGATGAATAAGAAAAAATAGGTCTACTAGAGTAAATATTTCCTAATAGACCTGTTAGATATAATTTAGGGATATAGGTGAAATGGCACACATGTAGAAAATGTTTTTGTTGGTAGTTTTTGTTTGGCACTAGCAGGCTTTGTTCACACTCAAAAGACCTAAGTTTAATCCCCAATCGAGTCCATTTGGTGGGTTTTATTCCAATCAGTGGGATTTTACATACTCTTTCCGTAAAAATTCTGCTAAATTTCCTTAAAATTATATTTCTTCTTACTGGTTTTTAATAGTTTATGTCTCTTGTAGATTGTACTAGCAACAGAACATAAGACTTTTACTTTTAAAATATTCAATTTTGTATTATTATGTATTATTTTAAAACTCCAAACCAAGATATCAAGAGTTCAATTAATATGGAATGAAACTTATTTAAATAAAGAGTAGGTCTAGCCATGTGTTTTAGATCTAGTCAGTAAAAACCTTATTATCTTATTTGGCAATATAAATGAATAAAAAGTAGAATTGATATTTTTGTGTAGTTTTATTGTTTTAAGTTTGATATTATAGGCTAGGAACACTGACCTTCAATAACTTGATCATACACTCTTTCCTCACAAGTGACCAAAATGTCGAAGCGATCCTTGCAAGCCTGAAACCTCT
Organism: Timema bartmani; assembly: GCA_902151455.1. Lineage (NCBI taxonomy): Eukaryota > Metazoa > Arthropoda > Insecta > Phasmatodea > Timematidae > Timema > Timema bartmani. The sequence goes on along the minus strand of CABFWB010004687.1, from coordinate 10,281 downwards.
CAGGTCGTGGTTTAATGCGTCTATTGCGGTCGAGCATGTGAAGGAGGCCATTTTGGGTGTAACTGAATTATGTTGAGGACAATTTAATCTTACAAATGCAAAAGGAAGTACATTTTAAATAATATTTTGGAAAACTTTTATGTTTAACATGTTTTTTAAGCTTCAGATTCAAATTGCTAAATTTTTAAGCATAATAATGTCTTGCAGGCTGGTGGCAATATTGATGATTGGAGAAATCATGATCTGATTGCACACATTTTTATTAATTACTACATAATAACTGTCCCTTCTCCAATGAGGATTTAGTTTTTATCGTGGTATGAGTGGTTACACTTAGGCTTGGAAGTTGAAGGTTAAATATGGGGAATCTCAAAATGACATTAAGATTTAAGCCTTCCTAAAAATTAACAACATTGACATTAAATAGGTTTTGAAATCTGCTGGTGAGGTCGGAATCTGAATATTGTGTTAAATACAAGGGTTTATTAAGTGATAAAGAGTGGGAAAACCATATCATAAAAATCTTAAAATTAAATTTTGTAATTTTCTTCTTCTAAATTTAAACTTAATTTAAGCCAAGGTTTATGCAGTATTTTTTCTTTTAAATAATTGTGAATCCTTGATAGGCCTACTACTTTAAATCTAGAACTATTCATCCTTAAATTCTGACTTTTATAAAGTTGGGGTAAAAACTCATTCATTCATATTGATAATTGATTTTGGGTAAAAATTCAATAAAGGGTTGTTTATTGATGAGTGATTTTTGAGAATGCAAATTATTCTGTAAATGGATAGAATATTTTTGTTTATAATGACTAACTGGGGTGTTTTTGACAATAACATGACAAATAAAGCTGTAGGGCCTAAACTTTTTTATGAGGGAAAAATTCTATGGTGGATATTTTACTGATGACTACTTTTTTTAAATTTAAATATATAAAAAATATGGATTGATTTGTTTGAAAATGCATACCTATCTATTAAGTGGTTTATTATAAAAATAGTTGTGTAGATTTGAAAAAAAATCATTTAATAATGGAAAATTAATGGCTGATTTGGGTATAATTTGATTTTTTGAAAATAATTTTAATGATTTGGATAAAAACTGGTATTGGAGGGCTATTTAAAATATCAATAATAATGTATCTTTATTTATATAAAATAAATTAATTTAAGGGTAGTTTACTTACAGCAAATAAACAACATTTAATTTTTTGGAAATTGACCTTAAAGATTGAATTTAAAATGGGAACTTGTGAATAGTTTTTCATGATAAATAAAAATATGTTTTAATCATTACAATTCACAAATAATTTATTTTTAAAAAATTTGAATTTTGCTAAAAAAAAATATGAACAGTTTCGTTTAAATGTATGTATAAAGAGTGATTGTGACTAATTAGATGATATGTTTGTTTTATTAAGAAAACATGCTTATAGGTAGTTTTACTAAAAGCCCATTTTTGAATATTTTCTTCGAAGCCATAAACCACAATATGATAAAATTTGTGCGATTGTGTCGTATCATTTATTTTTAATATAGTCTGGGGAAACACTGTACAGAGAAACTAAACTTAGTTGAATAAATATAATTTGATATAATTTTTTTCATAAGATTGACTAAAGTAGTTGTTTCACCTGAATTCAAGCATGCATTTTAAAGTCAAAATTGTGAAGAAAAATTTTTTTTTGCATTTCTACAAAGACAAAATTATTGAAGTTTAATCGATTGTTTAAACTACAAGTTTTGAAATATTTTCAACATCACTTTTAATATAAACTTTCATTTTTGGGTGGTAAGGTGGAAGTTGGGCTTCAATTGATAAAAATACTTAATGATACCCCTGCAGACATATAACACATGCGAGGCTATTATCTCTTAATGATACCCCTGCAGACATATAACACAAGCGAGGCTATTATCTCTTAATGATACCCCTGCAGACATGTAACACAAGCGACGCTATTATCTCTTAATGATACCCCTGCAGACTAGCAGGCTATTATCTCTTAATGATACCCCTGCAGACATATAATACAAGCAGGCTATTATCTCTTAATGATACCCCTGCAGGCATATAACACAAGCAGGCTATTATCTCTTAATGATACCCCTGCAGACATATAACACAAGCGAGGCTATTATCTCTTTAATGATACCCCTGCAGACATGTAACACAAGTGACGCTATTATCTCTTAATGATACCCCTGCAGACATATAACACAAGCAGGCTATTATCTCTTAATGATACCCCTGCAGACGTATAACACATAGCAGGCTATTATCTCTTAATGATACCCCTGCAGACATATAATACAAGCAGGCTATTATCTCTTAATGATACCCCTGCAGACGTATAACACAAGCAGGCTATTATCGTTTGTCCTGCCTACTTTAACACCAAACTAAGGAGCTCAGCATTATTAGCACTAAAATCATGGATGAGACATGAAAAACAACAATCATACCTATGTCTTAGTCTATTTTTATATACACTGTTCAAGGATACAAGGACTTGTCCTTATTGAGAAGATCTTGGTAGATCTCCTCATAGGAGATGCCAAACTCGTAGCAGTTGGGTCGGTCTGGAGCAGTCCCTGGAAGTTTCACCTTGTCTCCTGTCCCAAAAGACTTCACGTGGAACCCTTTCTTGCTGAAATAAATTCCAATACTCCTTTAAGTAAGCTTTAATAACATGAAATTGATACTTAGAAGTACAGTTGGGCGATTTAAGGATTTTGAAATTTTAATATATTGTCTGCATTAAATCAACAATCACGATATATTGCAAAAATAAAAAAAAAAAAAAATTCATGGTTATGTTCAAGGAAGGAGAAAGGGGAGGGGAAGAACTTGAAAAATGGGTGAAATTATTTTGTTAGCAGTCATGACCCATGATCAATAAAAAAAACTGGTGTTTAGAATTTTCTGCAGTGAATAAGCATTTGAGTAAAGAAATCTTTTATATTTAGTCCATTCAAAGTGTGCACAATGAAATATTTATAATATTAATATCCAAATTATTAGTTACTTAATTACGCTATGGCACTAGGAACTCGAAAGTTAATTATTAATAAAAAATATTAATAGTAATATTATAAATATTTCATGTGTGCACCTCGTATATTATGAATGTCTAGTTAGACTAAATTTCAGCCCCACAGGTACATCTATTACTTTACCTTAATAATGGTACATAAAAAGTATAAAATAGCAATATTGACTTTTCATAACTCATGAATTGTAATGATTTGAAATAAATGAATCACCATAGCTTATAATTATAAATTTTTTTAAATTGTACAATAAAATGTTTATGCTTAAATGACCTTAATAAATACAGAGTTGTACATGTTGATTACAGATTAGAATGAATAAACTATTAATTTAAGATAAAACAACGGGATTACTACAGTAATATATATTTTGTAAATAATATAAACTTAGTAAGCTAGTGTAATGTAATGTTAAGATTTAAGTGTAAGATGGGAATAGTATGCAAAGAGGGCTGCATTCTTTGCACTTTTTCTATTTCATATTAGGCATATAGAAAATAATGTTTTTATATCATCTATAAACACAGCAATAGCAGGCTTCAAAGGATAACTAAATTAATATTGTAAAAAAATTGTATACAATTATAAAATTAAAATAAAACTCACCTAAACCACAGAAGAACATAAATATTTAAATGAAAGGAATTAACATAAAATTTCAACAAATGTAATTGTCACAACATGGCACATGGTGATAGTGTGCACTAGTAATCATTTTTATAGTTCAAAACTTTCCCAAACAGAAATAACTTGCTACATAAAGAGGTCAGGATTCTTTAAAAAAAAAATTCTATGTCATATTATGAGAAATAAAATATTTTTTACCAACTGTACACACAACAATAAAAGCAAATTTTAAATAAGAACAAAATTAATATTGTAAAATAATTGTGCCTGTTAAAAAAATAAAGACTGTATTTTAGGATGTTGGAGTTTCATGAATATGTGTTGATGCCTGGAAGGTAAGGTTAATTTCAGTTGGGATAGTAATAGTGAAAATGTTAACTATTGTGTATTAAAATAGGTACTTCTGGTGCCATGTTGTGACATTATTTTAAATATTAAGGTTCTAAATATTCAAGTTCTTCTGTGACTAAGATGAGCCTAAGAAAAATTAATTAGGCTACATAAAATAATTTTACAATATATTAGTGTTGTTAGCCCATCATTTGAAATTTGATTTTGTGGATATGGATGGTAAAAAAAATCCATAATATGGCTTGGATAAATTTAAAGAATTCCACTCTATTTGCATAGGTAGGCTTACTATTCCTTCCCAACCTAATAACTAGCACCTAACTTTCCGAGTTTCAACATATTTTTAGCGAAATTTTGTAATCCTGATGTATCCCGCACTAAACTACTGTATTGCCAAACATACTATTTTGATCTTCTATTAGATTACTTGGTCCTATTCCCAATCAATCTCTTTGTTATATTTTAAAAATAAATTAGTTTATTTTAACAGATTCATAAAAATATTTATTTATTGATGCATTAAAGGCAAGGTTAAGTAGGGTTGGGGTAGTTTTAATACAATTATACATTGAATACTGTGGACCAAAATACTTATTATTACAACTTCTGACGCCAATAAAATATATTAACCATGGGGTTACTAATTATAAAACCATAATTACAATAACTTATTAATTTTGATATCAGTGAAAATTTGTTATTTGTGTACCAGTATATTAAAACAAAAATTTAATTTACTATATAACATATTGACCGAGCCAATATAGCTTGATTGTGAGCTCAAGCCATGGAGTTTTTTTTTTTAGTATGACATCGAAAAAGTATTAGGCATTCTGCCCTCTTTGTATGCTATCCTCTGTAAAAATTGTGTTATACTACTACTAGGCAGCTTTACTTGTCACCGCTATTGCAATAGTAGTCACAGCTTGTAGCCTTCAAGTAGCTTAAGCCGCGTTCACACTAGGCTGATTTACTATTAGCTATCCAGCAGCCTAGTGTAAATTAAAAACAGTGGCTATTTCCGCCAGCTGGCGAGTATTTTGCCAGCAGCTGGTAAAGTTGTACACAGCTTTCGCGGGCCACCAGCTGGTCATGTGACTCACTCGCCACTGTGAGTAGTGCTCCATAAACAAGTGTGAACCCCCGTGTAGCACATCAGCGGTTGGTACACTAGCCTAGTGTGAAAGCATAGACGCCACCCACTTGTCCAACTAGCAAATGAAAATAATCTCAGCTAAGCTACTTGAAACGAACATGTTCAATTCTAATCAGCAGCACACTACTCCATGGTCACATGACCTAGTCACCGGTATCCTTCTAATAGTGTGGGTGCTCAGCCTTTTGTGACAGCCAAGATACGTCATCACTGCAATAGCCACTAATGAACTGGGTTTGTTCATTTTTGTGGGTGTCGCTGTGTTTATCATCCTGTCTGGGAAATAAAAAACTTGTTTTGAAGTGGTCAGGTGATAATATAATTCGGTTTTTGAATATATATTGGAAATAGGAAAAAGTGAAGGACATAGCAAATGAAAACTGTATCTGTGGAAACGCCCAGGACAATTTTATCAAAATATATTGTGAAGTGGAGTGAATTTAAAAATTTGGAATGATAGCACACCGAGAAAAAAACAACTTGGGAAGAGATAGGCCCTACATATTAGGTGTCATAAAATGTGTCAACAATGACCAATAAACGACATTTTCAAATGTGTGCATGGACCAGATCCACCTAGCCTACTATGACTAAAAGCAGAAACTACTAACATGAGACAGGCGAATAGCAGCTACCAATAAGTGGTGACTAGTATCGGCGACTAAAATCGCTTCGTGTTACAGTCTTAAGGGGCCCCACTGGTAAAATATATGGGCTAATTAATGAAGTAATACAAATTTGGTATTTTAGTCATAAATTTCGAATGTGGTGTTCAATATTCTGTCAAGAGTAATAGTCTTTTATGGAACAATGGCATGAAGTGTCATATCATTCAGGTCTACCATTAAATTTATAATTTCTTACTAAGTTTTAGCAAAAGTGGATGTTCAGGATGAGAAATCGATCTATGAGTTTAGGAGATAATTTAAATGAATGGAAACCTAAATTTATGACATAACCTTACCTAAGAAAAGCATGTGCCTCCATACTTCTGTTCATATTACTTGAACAGATAACAGCAACTTTCAAACCACTACCAGAAGGCATTTTTTTAGACTTCTAGTTATTGAAAATTACTCAATATTAAATAACATAAGTTAATCCATAACAAATCTTCCTAAGAGCATGGATATTAAAAAAAACACAGATTATTAAAACAATGATAGTAAATTAGTATCAAAAAATATTTTAAAATTACATCCGCTATTCTGCCATTAAAATAGGAAAAAATATTTATTAAAGTCTAATAAATATCACTAGCGAACCTTGTTTGGGTCCAGCGATGCGAGCGCTACTAAACAAATAATAAAGATAGCGCATTTTGAGGGTGTAACAAAAGTATAGCGAGGGGACAGAAGAGAGTATAAGCGCGGAAGGCAAGGTGTGGAAAGACAATGTTGGAAAAGTAAAAAGGACTGCACCAAAGCACCTGGATAACAACATAAATGCTTCAGAAAATAGAAGAGATCAGTAAATGGAAAAAGGCAACAAATGAGAATATATGAGGCTAAACAATGAGCTAAAGTGAGAAACAGACACAGTAAGGAGATATTATATATAGAATTAAGACATGCGAAAGATTATTGAGCTACAATAAAAGGGAGTTATTTCATAGTGTATCAGAAAGCACAGGAATTGGTTAGGAAATGAAAAAAAAAATGTACAAACAATAGAAATAGAAGAACCCAACCGGAACCTAAAGAAGTTCTTAGCATTTGGGAAAGATATAGCTTTTGGAAAAACTTTACGATAAGGAAAATCCACTAGGGAGCCCAGAGATTGAAGCAGAAGATGAGCAAATGACACAGCATTTTAAAGAGTGAGGTAGACAGAGTCATAAAGGGCGTGTGAAGAAGGAAAGCTGATGGAGATGATGACATACCAGCTGACATGCTGCTAAACAACGGATTAATGGCTCTAACAAAACTTATAAATGAGATCTACTAAACCGAAGAATCGCCCAATAACGTTATAGACGTAATTATGGTGCCCCTTAAGAAAAAAGAAACAAGCAAATAAATGCAGTGACCACAGGACCATCAGCCTTATCTTTCATGTAAGGAAGATCATGTCAAAAATACTTACCAGGTGATTGGAAGAGAAAATAGGAAGTGTAATGGAAGGAAACCAATTTGTATTCAGAAAAGGAACCATAGATTCCATCGGGATGATGAGAATAATTTCAGAGAAAGTGCTGGCTGCAAGTCAAAGAAGAACACCACATTGGTTTCATATACTGGCAAAAGGGGTTCGATAAAGTGAATTAGAAGCCTTATTGTAAATTTGTACATGGAAAAGTGAGGGAAGGAGAGGCTGAATGATGGAGAGGCCAACAGCGTAGAGATAGAAAGATGAGTGAGACAGGAATGGTGTCTGTCACCCAATTTGTTCAACTTATAAGGAGAGTGTCTGGTCAGGGAAGCCCTGGAGGGATGTAGTAGTAGTAATGTCAGGGTAGAAGGACACGTCATCAACACAGTAAAATATGCAGGTGATATAGCATTGCTGGCCTAAAAAAAAGACGCAAGAAATTTTGGATCAGCTGGTGGAGACGGGGAGAAGGTATGGTATGGAGATCAACATTGAGAAGTCAAAAGGGATGAGGATTTCAAAAAATAAAAAGCCATTGAAAATCAAAATTTAAAACCAGGAGTTGAAAACATAGAGAAGTTCATGTACCTGTTTCCACAAGCAGCTCTTGTGGTCTTGATACTGAAGTCATGGTATTTATCAAATACCAAATTCACATGGGCAGCTTTTAACTTATCAACACATTTTTCCAAAAGGTTTTTCATGACATTTCTTATAGTTCCTCCTACAGGCCAGTGCCCAACCCATAGTAAAGCACAAACAAGCATCAATGACAAATTATTAAAGGTAAGATACCGGTTCTGAATGAATGTGGCACATCCATAATGTTCATCAAAACGATCTTGCCAACATCCTCTCGCATTCTTTCATTATCTTTAAATATGAGGCACTGGAGCAAGCTCATATTTTGATACATCAGTTATTCTTATATCTCTCTTTGCTTGAAGGGCTATAGCTCTAGAGTAGGGATGGGGAAATTACGGCCATAAGGCAATATGTGGCCTATTTAGGTGTTTGTTGTGGATTTTTCAACATTTTTTAAATCAATTATATTTTCTTGGTTGAAAAGTAATACATTCTTCAACGTCGTGTATTTTAATTAATAAAAATATAAAAATCGTTATTTTTAAAGCATAATGTTAAAAAAATTCTCTTATCAACCAATTATTTATATATTATTGACGCACTATCATATTATCGAAAAAAAATTACTGTACATAAAGTGCGTGGTGTGGCCTTAATAGGAATCCGCGAAGTAAAATGTGGCCTTCCAATGTCAAAGGTTATCCACCCCTGCTCTAGAGTACAACAGAGTTGTGTCCATTGAAACTTATGTCCGTTGGCCACTTTATTTCTGCTTAGCCATTGTCATCACAGATCTTAAAGAGCAACATAAAATCCCCTAGGGAGGCTTTCTTTAAACTTCTACACTGCTGCAGTTCCCATTCCATATGCCTTGTCCCCATTAACTCCTTTAGAAACTATTTTTCCAGAACCAATAGTTACTAAACCCTCAGGATGTTACAGTGAATTTAAAGGCTGTATGAATAAGTCTAGCTTTATTCTTTGACCTGTCTACAGCATCACGATTTATTCTGTATTTGCCTTCTTCCTTGTGAGAACGCAATTCTTCAGGCCTCTTGTATTTTCCATGTCACACAGGTCGTTATTTAGCCGGCTGATCACATGCAAACGTAAAGCCCAACGTTTTACTGCTGCTCTATTCAATGTCAAAGCAGTTCCTAGTTGGCCATGTATATATCCCATAAGAGTACTTTCAACCATTTTTCAATCCAAATGACTCTTCTATGTCCCATTTCATGCTCTCCTTTAAAAAAAATTGTTTGGGCCAGTGGTTCTCAAACTTCATAGTCACGTGGACCCATTAACTAGGGAACAGCTGGTTCGTGGACCCCTTAATGTAGTATAAATGATTAAAAAAAAATTAAAATCATAAATTTATAGTATGTTATAGCAATAAATAAGTCAAAATATATTTTAAATGTAAATATAATTACAATAAAAATGAAAAATATTGTAACTGTAGGTATTATCTTTGTACATCTTTAGACTTTTTTAAAAATAAATGTAAAAAAGAATTACAATAAAATAAAAATAAAATATGTATTATATTAATTGTAATTTTATAATTATTACTGATAATTTATGTGAAGAATAAAACTGCTTGTGTGACATTAAAATATCATTTAAATTTGTAGAAGTTTTAGTGACCATCTTATTAAATCTCATTCCACACTAAGATGATTTCATTTTACATTTTTTCACACCATGAATAGCAAAAAAGCTTGCTCGCATAAATAAGTGGTTGGAAAAATAGCTTCTAAAGGAGCTCGGTTCAAGGCTTGTTTATCAGCCCAAAATAAAAATAAAATTGGGAGCCTCCTCATTGCCCCCGCGCCCCCCACCCACCACCCCCACACGTTCTCAACATTGCCCTTCTTGTACTCTCCTTTGCTACTTGGGGATTTTTCTAATTTCAAAATGCTTGGAGTTGGGAAAAACACTAGTTCGTTCCCCCCCCCTTCTCCAAAATATATTTCATGCAACGCCCCTGTATATCAATCCAGTATAGTCATAGATAAGAATAAAACCATAGCTAAGGAAGGTATAGTCTAAAGATCACTAGATTTAGGCCCAATAATTGTTATCAATATAGGCACTTTCATATTGTTTTCAATATGCAATGTTACACCCCTCTCTACAACCCTTCTCCTTACGACCATCGATAACTTAAAGGAAGGGGGAGGGTGCAATCTACATAGAATTTACGAAGGACATGAAATGCAAGATTTAAATAGTAATACCAAAAATGGTTTATTCAAAGCAATAAACAATTAGCAAAGAAGAATTCAATTAAATACATGGTCTCAATAATCGTACTGAGTTCAGTGGAAAATTATGTTAGAAATAAACAGTCATTAGTGTAGTTCCTTAGCGTGAACTTCTCTACTGTTAGACAAATCAAACAATCAGATGGG
>CABFWB010004686.1:38453-55343 GCA_902151455.1 Timema bartmani | reverse complement strand
TCCTAACCCATTAGTGTAATTAGTACTTAAGCGTATAACCCGAACGGGTAGTAAGACGCGGTGCTAAATAATAATAATAAATAATAATAATAATCTTATTTTCTTTGTGATGAGCACAAAAGGAACAAAATGAATTGCGTACTCCCGAAAATAGAATTTTGTTCGTTTCCGCTCTAATAATTACACTCTGAAACAAAAACAAAAAAATATGATAAAAATTAAATTTATAGAATTTTAAAATATTTATATACGAGTACTAGCTATATACTAGCACAGTGTGCGAAAAAATACACCGGGCTCTAGTCCCCACCAGTGGTATCACGGTTCGAGGCGTTAGTCTCACATAATGTATTTGTATGTGTGCGTTTTTTTTTCTAGTCTTTGCTATAACTTGTGTTTCTCTTCAATAATTGTCTCAAATTTATCAGTTATCTCAGAAACAATACAATTTTGTAAATACATTTGCCACATCAATAGACTTCTGATGAAGTTATATAAGAATATGCCAACTCATTTTTCCTCTCACATATGGCAAAATGTCATACTTGTATTTCGTTTTAATTTACACGTACTTTGTAGTTTTCTGAATATTAAAAAAAAACTAGTTCTAATAGCGAAAATTAGTCCACTATTTTGTATGTTATATTTATTAGTATTAGTAGAGATATATTATCCACTCAAAACAAGTAACAAATTCTATACTTAGTGTGATAATTGAATATTCATTTAAATTTCAAAATATGTAAAAGCTTAAAAAAAGAACAAGTATTAGAAAGAAAATTGTTTACATATGAACATTGACGTAATGTCGTCAAGATTTATAATACAAATATAATCTACTTATTTTTATTATATAGCTTGATAAAATATTAGAACCATTCTAAATTTGTTGGCAGTGGTGACTAATAGAAATATTTTCTGGAGGGGAAGAACTTTTTCAGAAGCGCAGAAAGAGCTAAGATGGGTTTGGAAGTTAAGGTCTTGGAGAAAATATTACTCCACGGTCCCAGGAACACAGAAGTTAACTGCCTCACTTTAAAAAGTATATTATCTACTTCAATCTTGAACTTATTCTACCCAGTCAACCTCATTACACCCTATCACTATCTTGAGCTAGTTCTATCCAGTCCACCTCATTACACCTTATCGCTATCTTGAGCTAGTTCTATCCAGCCCACCTCATTACACCTCATCTTGAGATAGATCTATTCAGATCTATTCATTACACCCTATCCCTACTACCTTATTTGTACCAATTACACGTCCATGACGTCATTATAGGTTAATTAACTCTTTGGGACTTTGATAATGATATGTATATCACGTCACTATATATCATTGGTACTGTCGACACGTTCATGACATATCTCCTTTAGCTCTTTTATGCTTGTTGTCTTTTTTTTAATACCGCGTCTTACTACCCGTTCAAGTTGTACGCTTATGTACTATCTAATAACTACACTAATGTGTTAGGGATTAAGAAGATTTAATTTATATTAAGTTCACCGGCATTTGCGTGAAGGGAGAGTGGAATTTTTTTTAGGGAAAAACCTTCAGTGCACCCATTTGGGATCAAACCCCGATCTCCTCCTTGTCTTTGGCAGTCTAGTCTGTTGCGAGAGTAGCGCCTTAGGCCATCATATTCATGACGTCACCATACGTATCTGGTACTGGAGACGTTCATGACGTCATTATAACTCCACTACCTCATTTATGAATGTTGGCATGTTCTAGAGGTCATTTTATCTCATTGGTATTGGCGACACGCTCGTTACGTCACCACAATTTTATCCGCTCCTTTAAGACTGTTGACAGGGTCATTACGTATATTTATTTCTAATTTATGTCTTGATTTTTAACGAGAGTTCTATGTACTCCCCTGACTTACAACCCCTTATATGATTATATTTGTTGTTTCAGTGACGAGGTACGGCTCAGGATGGCACGTCGCCTCCACCGAGATAATCAGTTCATACAGAGCCTTCTCGCGTGAGAAGATAGTGGCGGAACTGGGGGCCTTTATCGGACTAGGCCACGTCAACATCACCCTCAGAGGTAAGACACTGCTACTCCTTGACGTGAGAAGCTATACTAGCCTGCCTTACACGCAAGATATACCACATGTGTAGGGAATTAGACTCTGGTTCAGAAGGCAGCAACTTGAAACCCGATCGGATGATGTGTGGTTTATTTTTATTTTCAACTTAATGCGGTCTTCTAATTTGAATTGACGCCAGTACTTACTTAATTCTCAGACATACAACCTTCTATTTCTCTTTCATTAAAATAAGTGCCTTAAGTAACTGACTTCTCTCAACCTGTTCCCCTGTACTGAATATTTATAAAAGCTTAGCAACCAGTACCGATGCTAGACCGTGTTAATATACGTAATTACTTCTGCTGTTGTTAGAACTGTCAGTGGAAGCTGATGTACTGAACGTACCCGAAAAGCGTGGTTACTATTGTATTAGCGTCTCAATTGGATGTTCTGAAATGTGTGTAGTGCATTCGTATTTGAATGATTACTCGAAATTTTCCGCGGTTACGATGGGGGACAAAGTGACAAAGTTTCTTGTTAATAACTACAGTATGTCTCTGTTATGACAGAATGAAGATTTGTGTAAAATGCTTATCTGTGAAGGCTTTCTAAAATGGCCAAAAATGGCCTTTTCAGCGGAGTTTTTATCCAAATATCATTTAATATTTCAACAATATTTAGTATTAGGGACTTCTGTTAGCTATCTCCATTATTGTTTGATCAGAAATGATCCACGTGCAATAGTGTTCGTGTAAACTTACCATTTCTAGCCGTCTGTATCACAGGGTTGATTGGCGTGTGATGCAAGCTCTTAATGCTTCTTACTTTACTAAACATCATCCTGTTCTCTTCTCTATAAATAGTATTGTATTTTTTTTAATCACCTTATCCTTATTATCTGTACAGGCTATACGTATATATGATAACTATTCAAATGGTGTAGGGAAGCAGTAAGGAAGCAGTTTAGAGGTAAGCTACCCGCGTTTGCATGGAAGGATAGTGGGAAACAATGTAGGAAAAACTACCCTCAATATATCCGACAGGGATTTGAACCCCGATTTACCTATCTTCAGCAGGTTAGTTTAACACTAGTATGACGCCTTAGACCATTTGGCCACTGAAACGGGTGATTGTACTGTATGTAATTATAATTACAAACAATGAATTGCGATAATAAAGAAAAGAAGCGTGGCAATTAAATGTGTGAGATTTTGTTTTGTTTCGTGCTCGTGATTAAAAGTAGACTGCCGTGTCATTCTATTTCATTTACAACTAAATTAATTCATATTTTCAACAACTTCCCAAATTCAATTAATTGTTTCAACAGCTTCTAAAAATAAATTCATTTTTAAACATCTTGTACAATTTTATTTTTTTATTTTTTTCAAACCCAATTAGATTGGATGAGGTTCTTAATGAGGCACGGGATTGTTTTTATAAGTTAAACGATAATATATCTCTGATGCAACCTCACAACCAATATACGGTCTTATTTCCATAGAAAGAACCTCATCTCACCGTTATAAAAAGTTACGGGATCAACTTTAACAAATTCATACTTCAAGTCTTGTGATATACATCTGTCAATTTTGATATATATCATCAATAACGATAAAGTAACCCTAATATCCTAGTTAAGTTTGGTCAAATTTGGCCTAAAAATGTGTTCGTATTTTATAAAGACCTTAACTATGAAAACTAGACTAAAAAGTAATTAATGGGTGAATACGAATGACCGCATTTAATGGTTTTACTTAAATTTAATCCAAATTTTATTGAGATACATTAATATGCATTGAAATTTAGATCAGTTTTAAATACATTAACCCCTTGGGACATTTTTACCTTCAAATCCTGAATCTCAAATTCAAATCCGAGGGTTGGAAAAAATTATTAGCATAAATATAAATCAAACAGAATAGTTGAAAAATACAAATAGTAATAAAATGTTGACATTCTTTCTTATAATCCATTCATTATAACATTCATACATTTGTTTAAGTGTTAAATTAATGGTCTGGGGTCTGGTTGTTAAATTCTTCCCATAATTAAGTTTTGGGGCTGAAATACCAATAAGGGATTTGAGGGTTTGAGGACTCGAAGATTTGAGAATTTGAGGGTTTGATGATTCGAGGGTTTGAGGATTCGAGGATTTAAGGATTCTAGAATTTGAGTATTTAAATGTTTGAAGATTCAAGGGTTTGAGGATTTGAGGGTTTAAGGATTTGAGGGTTTGATGATTTGAGGGTTTGATGATTCGAGGGTTTAGGGATTCAAGGGTTTGATGATTCGAGGTTTTAAGGATTCGATGGTTTGAGGATTTGAGTACTTGAGGATTTAAGGGTTTGAGGATTTGAGGGTTTAAGGATTTGAGGGTTTGATGATTCAAGGGTTTGAGGATTCAAGGATTTGAGGGTTTGATGATTCGAGAGTTTGAGGATTCAATGGTTTGAGGATTCGAGGGTTTAAAGATTTGAGGGTTTGATGATTTGAGTATTTGAGGATTCAAGGGTTTGATGATTTGATGGTTTGAGGATTTGAGGGCTTAAGGATTCGAGGATTTGATGGTTTGATGATTCGATTGTTTGAGGATTTAAGGGCTTAAGGATTCGAGGTTTGATGATTCGAGGATTTGAGTATTTAAGGGTTTGAGGATTTGAGGATTCGAGGATTTGAGTATTCTATGGTTTCAGGATCCCATAAATATTATCCTCTTAACATCTTTCATAGAGAGGGTAGAGAAAACATTTACCGCCACTTAAATGAAGTCTTCAATTCTGAAGAAACATCTGATTAGCACGCTCCTCCCTCTACCTTGATAAAAGGGTTGATTACATTCCAACCCCCTAATCGTGAGGTCCGAGACAGACCCGTCGCCCAATTATCACATTACTCAATACTCAGGAGAAGTTAATGAGCGACATTGTCTCATATCAGACGCCCACTGGAGCGTAGCGGCGGGTAAGTTGTCTTCACGCATGGCTGCCAACATGAAAACACTGCTGTTCCCCTGTCTACATCAATTTCCCCTTCCACCTCTTCACACTCTATAGATGTTTCTTTTAGGCTGACCTGGCGGTCGCTAAAGATTGTTGGAAGTTACGGTTGATTACGGTTATAGTGTTTTCTATATAAAACAGATTCAAACAAATATTGGATATTCAAATATTAAAAAAAAAGAAGTTAACACTCAGACGTTTTTAAAGTGCTAGAATGGTCGGGCAGAAATTCATACACGCCCAGAAACCAAAAGGGCTTCTAACGTTACTGGGTGGAACTGTCTTTCAGAAGTAGAACAAACAATGGAGAAGGTAATTAATATGAAAGGCAAAACAATTTTTATTGTAACCCCCTATTAAATGAAATAATTCGATCTACAAAGATCTATTCTACGCTCTTTTACCAGTTACCCTCGTTTCCCGGGCCTCACACAGGATCCGACATTTGATTAAAGACAAAAGGTCGAGTCTCGTTGGTTTCAGTGTGTGGGGGTCTGTTTTTCTGTCTTTAGAAGCCTTGATAGCTTGTCCTATTCCACCATTTACTATATATTAGCTTCGCGCTGGCGCATGCGCAGTTCAATCCGTCGGAAGGTATCGTGTCGAAATACGAAAGTAGAGGGACCTTCATCCGACAAGTAAAAATGTCTAACGACGTCAAAAGGCATCTGAAGACAGTGTGTGGGTTTCCGTTTAGCCCCATGTTGAACAGAGCGTATCAGACACCTTCCGACACTGTCCGACAAAATGTCTTGTCGTAAGGCAAAATGTCGGATCCAGTGTGTGGCCTGACTTAATGATAAACCAATAGAGAAATGTGGAAGAAATGGCTTACGTTTGTTTGGACATGTTGAAAAGATGAGTATGGATCGAGGGATGAAGCAAATATATGAAGGTAGAGTGTGTGGTTCAAAAGGAAAGAGTAGGTCATGTAAGACGTGGCTAAATGTTATAGACGAATGTGTGAAAAAGAGAAACGTTAATAGTTTTAAGAATAAAAGAGCATGTATGACTCAGTGTATGGATGTTGTTGAAGCGAAGGGAGTATGCAAGGATAGGGATTGTGGAGAAAGTTAGTGAGGATGGATTAAGTAAGGAGTTTTTTTTTAATCTATATGCACATTTTCTGGCCTTCCACGTAAGGGAACGGTGGGATTATGTATGTATGATAAACCCAAATATGGGGATTTTTGAACTTTACTGTAAAAGGGTGAATCCACATTTGACTATTGATACATTTATCAGCCATGACAGGAATCAAACCTGAGACCCTTATAATAGTAGGAAGTCTCGCTAACGACTGATATAAGGTGTCGAATGTTATTAAATGGTTTCTTACTCTCTCTGCTGAGTAGTAAAATGTGGAGAGTAGGTAAACAATTATACATATATAATTATATTATATCTATATTATAGGTATATTAGTGCTCCTTTTCTTTCTCTTGGTTCCATAAATCCCCTTCACAATGTGAATTAATTTAAAGACAGAATGTATGAGAGAGGAAATTTAAGCATGGCACCAGAATTCCCCGGAAAGGAAAATGGCTCTCCAATTGAATCCTATGGCCTTGTTAAAACAATTCTTTAGGAAACGCTTGTTTGGAGCTCAAATGTTACGTTAATTAGAAGTTTACCAACGTCGTGATTTTTTTCTCAACTCTCACTCCGTCTGATCAACGGTTCATATGGCATTTTGCGTCATCCCTTTGTTTTGTCCGGTTGAACTTATCAGCTAATCTTGTCTGTTGCTTAATGAATCTGTTTTCATTCATCTGCGTGCATTGCCACATCAAGTTTTTATTATTTAAAAAAAAAGTTTTTGTTTCTATGAGAAAGTGGAGTCATTACCGGTTACGTCTAATTAGCTTTGAAATTTCAATCTCGACTCAAAACGAAAGGTCGTTCAATATAATGATATATGTTTGTTCGTTCAACAATTTGAAGTTTGTCTACTTAGTAATTAACTACTTCTATATTTATTCTCCCATTTAGAAAAAAAATGCTTCAGGGTCATCTCAGTGCCAGCGTGTTTAACTGGCTTACTCAACTTTGACCCAAGAGGTCTTGGTCTCAATCCGAGACACAACAATATCTAAACGTAGTCTTACTTTCTTTTGCCAAATTTGTGAATTTTTTTTCTTTGCTTCAAACAGACAGAAAAAAAAAATTCTCTTCGTAGCATTTCTTCCGACCCACATTTTAATTAATTAAAAAAAATCTAATCAGAAATTTAAAATTTAAGCGTTGGGGTGTACATGTATGGACATAGGGGCTATGAATTCTAAAAATTCAGCCCTCTGCACGCGGTTGATATCATACAATATCCATGACAAACGGACAAACAAACTTATTTTTTTAATAAAGCTCTATTGAAATTAATATTGGGTACGAATATGTTTGTTTTTCTAAAAATGTTGTACAAATATTTTAGAATAAATTGTTCGACTCAGCGCACAGACTTTCTCGAGCCTTTATTTAGGTAAATTATACTTATAGCTTGTAAGATATATGAAACGAAATAATATGCATTGTTATAGAAACATAATGCGGGAAAAAAGAACATCGCTTTGGACTAAAGAGCATACATAAACCTATAAAAGACACTGCATTTCCCAAAACCCTATTTAAAATTAAATATTTTCCTGTAGCTAGGAAAATATTGATTTTTAAAAAATATTCTTTCGATTAAAAGTTGTTTATTTTTAAGGGTCCTTAAAACTTTTTATTGATGGCTGTTTTCGTTTCTCAAAGAGATGTGAAGATATGATTGGAATTGGAAATTTATACTTATACTAGCGGACCCAACAGACGTTGTCCTGCCCGAAAGTTGGCTTTTAGTTTGGGTGGAATAATTGATTTCGATAATAAAACAAATACTATGTGATCATCACAATTACAAATTCACAATGAACTTCAATTAGTGAGTAACACAAATATTACAAACTCAGTGTTTGTCAAGGCAACATACAAAATAAAACATCTTTTCATTTTTGGCATTTCGCCCACAGCTCCACAAATATCAGCTGTATCGAAAAACAAACATAACTATGAATTATTCTCAGAAGTTCAATTATTCATGAACTTTTCAGAAGGTTTTAACGGTCAATTATTAATATTATATTCATTATTATAAATATTGGGGGGTAGTGGAGGGGGGGGTTAAATTTTGAGGTTACATGTTCTGATATGCAAAAAATCTTTAAAAAAATTCCCCCCGAAAAAATCCCTAAAAGATAATTAAAAAAACCTAAAAAATAATAAAAAAATCCTTAAACCCGATTGCAGCGCCACCTACCGGGTCCAATTTTGAATCTAAACCATCCACGGACCCACTCAAACACACACAAAAAATTTCATCAAAATCGTTCAGGAGTAGTTCAGTGACATACACACGTACAGAAGAATTATATATATTAAAATAAAGTGTTCTTAAAATACTATTTAGTAAAAACTATACGCGTCGTTTTGTTTGTAGTTTTAAACTTGATTATATACGAACTTTAATCAAAATTTATAGAGCCGATTTTGAGAAAAATTTAATATTTCTATATTTTGCCTTGAGTAAAAAAACTTACTTAATTTTGAGGGCTACGATATCGGCCTTGACATTAGTGTCCATTCCTGTTTTTGTGAATTTTGTGCATATCTACGGCTCAAGACCATTTTTAGACACTCCTCGGAGTGAGAAGTATTGTGATGGTCAAAAACTTCTAAATCGATATTTTCATGACCCCTGAAACAAAAAAAAAGGTTGTTTTCTCGATGCCGTCTGTCTGTCTCTACCTCGGGCTAGAGCTGAAACTATTTTACCGATTGGGCTAAAACTTGGTATATAGGGTTTTCATAAGGTCCATCCAAGGGGTACTCGGAATTAGATATCCAACCCTAAAATTAAGGGTAGTTTACTGAAGGGCAAACAGAAAACAAATCGATTTTCTCTGAATTCGTTCTTACAATTTTGATTGAAATTCATATCTAGACACTGATAGTCATTATAAACAAGATGGCAACACTCATTTTCTTATGATGGGGGAAATTTTCCCATTTTCATCATCTCTTCGCATATATTTGAGATAATAAAATATAACTTATTATTGTAATGTAGTACTATTAAAGATAAAAATATTATGATTAAAATATGTTTTTATAAAAAAAAGTACTTTTTGAGATATTAGCAAATATAAATTATACCTACTTTTTAATTCAGGTCTTTGAAAATGTATTTGATTATTTTCCTCTTTGATAGACAAGCTTTCTGTAAGAGTGTTCCTAGTTTCTGATGCTATAGAGTAAGTAACAGTGTATATTATTTCATTTATGATCTTTGGTGTAGTGTTTCTACAACAATGTATATACAATACATATTATCTCGTCCCACAAATCTTACGAGACTTTAATAAGTATTTATTTTAAGATAAAAGAGGGAGAAAGTTTGTGAGGTGTACTGTACCATTTATTTTTACTACCTCAGTAACCAGGTCTCAATAACGTCCAGATATTCACCGACTAACGTCTAGATATCGTTTTGTTTCAGCCTCTCCGATCCACAACTGGACGGAAGACATCGACTTCAACGAGCGTTTCTCGTGGCTCGGGTCCGGCGAGATGGGCCTATGCTATAGAGAGGCCTTGGTTCGAGGTCTACCTTTCCCCATCCTGACTGTCGCCGAGTACTTCAGTCTGGGTCAGGAAGGATTCACGTGGGGCGGGCAGTACCGCGCCGCCGGCTATTACGGCGCCATCTTGCTCTGGTAAATACAACCTCAAGTGACGTGTCTTGGTGACAACATTATGACACTAACTTGCTTTTAGGAAACCATTTTGTTTAGTGAACAAGTTCACGAGAACGAAATTTTATTGATGTAGTTTATTCTTAGGAAACCATGGCATGAAGATCAACATCGAGAAGTCAAAAGTAATGTGAATTTCAAAAAACGGAGATCCACTTAGAATCAAAATTGGACGCCAGGATTTGGAAAACATAGAGCAGTTTAAGAACATGGTGAATTTTCTGACAGAGAATGCCTACCACACCAAGAAAATTAGGTCGAGGATTACTATGGGCCCATGGCCAAAGAAACTTTCAACAAGAATAGATTACGTCTGACCAGCAATTTAAATTTGGAACTGAGAAAGAAACTGATGAAACGCTACTTTTGGAGCATCGCGATATGTGGAACAGAAACTTGGGACTCTCAGGAAGATGGAAAAGAAGTACTTGGAGAGCTTTGAAATATGATGCTGGAGAAGACTTGAGAAGATCAGGTGGACAGAGACAGGGTGACAAATGAACAAGTACCTAAGAAGAGTTGGTGAGAAGAGAACCATTTTGGATGTGATTGTTCGGTGCAAAGCAAACTGGATCAGACACATCCTTAGGAGGAACTGTCTTCTGCACGACGTCATAGAAGGAAAGGTTGAGGGAAAGAGGAGCTTAGGAAGGAGGAGGATTCAAATATTGGATGACTTGAAGGAAAGAAGAAAATTCTGGTTGCTGAAGGAGGAGGCAGAGGACAGGGCGCGATGGTGGTCTAAGTTTGACTGACAAAAGGAATGGACCTGTCGTAAGATAGAACACCTGATAATATTAATGATAATAATAATAACAATAATAAACTTAATGTTCAATAAACAATCACCATTTTTTAGGAAATGACGCAAATAGGATTTGTGTGTGAAATATTTTAACGTTGATGATACATTTTTTTTGCAATGTGTGGAATGAACAAATTATGCCTTTTGACCGGACCCGGCCCATGACGTCAATAGTTTATGACTTATGTTATAAAATATTCTTTCCACGGCAATTCATCCAGATGATGACTGACCCTTATAAAAGAACTGAACTAATTTAGGCCTCTCCTGGTATCGATTCTGGGCTATCTAAAGCTGTAGCCAAAGTCATTACCCCTTTCACCCGACTAATTGACCTCTTATGACGTAACAACGTCGGGACAGTAACACCCCGCAACCCGCGTCCCAACTCTAGGAATCACAGCGAGTCCCACGAGCTGTTTCCCCACATTTCAATCTCAATCAAATTATCTCCACCTCGGAGTTGCCTCACGCATGGCTTCTCAAAGTAATTTGATTCGTCCTCCTTCTACCCCTCTCGCTCCAACCCTCATCTTACTTCTCTCTCTTTCCTTAGTGTCGACGTCTCTTGAAGAGGTCACCAGTTGTTTCGGAGACTGGAGGTCAAACTTTGTACCCGGTAACATTAGATTTCAGACAAACATCAACAAATCCAACAGTGATAGACCTTCTCTTTTCTCTGTCTAAATTTTGAATAAAGGTTTTCTTTGTTTTTTATTTTATTTTAGCCCTACTCTTGTGGGCTATACGCATATGAAATAGTTACGTAATTTTCATAGGGATTAGGAATATTTTGGAGGAAATGTACACGCCTTTGAATGGAGGGAGAGTGGGAAATCTAAATATATGGAAAAAAACTTTAGAATATCTCAAACCGGATTCAAACCACGATCTCCTTCTCATAGCAGTCAAGTCAATTGCGAGAGTGACTCCATGGACTATTAGACCACCGAAGCGAATCACAAGGGTTATTAAGACAGAAAGAACACAGATATAGAACGACAATTTAAGCGCGTGCATCACATGCCAATCAACTCTGTGATACAGTCGGCTAGAAATCGTACATTTACACCAACATTATTGCAAGTGGATCATTTCTGATTAAACATGAATGGAAATAACAATTTAAAAGAAGTTCCTAACACTCAACATTGTTTCAATATTAAATTATATTTGGATAAAAACTGCATTGAAAAGGGCATTTTTGGCCATTTTAGAATGGCATCACAGATAAGCACTGTGTACAAATCTTCTTCTGCCATAATAGGGACACCCTGTAGTTATTAACAAGAAACTGTGTCAATTGGTCCTCCCATCGTCACCGCGGAAAATTTCGAGTAGGTCATTCAGATACGAATGCCCTGCACACGTTTATGGCGGATCGTTGATCTTTTTTCCCCTTTTACTCCCATATCTTGCGCGCGCGCACACACATACATACACACACATACATACACGTATGAGTTGGGCCTGATATGATGAACGCTCTTAAAAATTATTCTTCGCCTATGAATCTGTCCAGAGACAGGTATCACCTGGATATCTTTCTCTTCGTTATCATCCTTATCAGGTTTTAAAGATTACCACGAACAAAATAACATTTGTTAGAGTTAATGAGTACAAATATTTAGGAACGATTTAAAATAGTAATAACAATATTAGAGTGGAAACTAGAAAAATTATAGAATTGGCAAGTAAGTTTTTAACATGTTGCCTGTCAACAAGAAATTTAAAATTCAGAACACAGTATACAAAACAATAATTAAACTGGTTGCTATTTTATAGTTTTGGAACATGACATAATAAGAATAAATTTAATGTGTTCTAAGACTAAGTACTCAGGATAGTATTTGATCAAAAAAAGAGTTATTACAATTGAGAGGGAAGGAGATTATATAATGATGTACTCATCACCAGACATTGTTAAAGTAATCAAAGCTTGCAGGCTACGGTGGGCAGGACATTCAGTGCGAATGGAAGAAACTAGAACCACTTTAAAATTATTGACAGGTAAATCCAATGGGAAGACCTAGACATAGGTGAGGAGATAGCATTAGAATTAACCTGAGAGAGATAGACTGTAATGAGGTCGATGGATAGAGCTTGCTCAAGATAGAGATAGTGTGTAATGAGGTGGACTGGATAGAACTAGCTCAAGATAGAGATAGGGTGTAATGAGGTGGCCTGGACAGAACTAGCTCAAGAGAGAGATAGTGTATGATGAGATGGACTGGATGGAACTAGCTCAAGATAGAGATAGGGTGTAATGAGGTGGCCTGGACAGAACTAGCTCAAGATAGGGATAGGGTGTAATGAGGTGGACTGGATAGAACTAGCTCAAGAGAGAGATAGGGTGTAATGAGGTGGCCTGGACAGAACTAGCTCAAGATAGAGATAGGTGGCGTACTTCACTAAGTGTGGCAACGAACTTTTTAGGTACAAGTGCCATATAATATTTAGGTGTTATTAACCGTTTCTCTGACGGTAGTAAACAAGGTTCCAAATGTGGTTACATATATTCTAAACTAAACCTTTTTAATCTCTACCATATTAACTCAGTTAATACACAGGTGTATAGTCCGAACGGGTAGTAAGACGTAGTGGGGGGGAAAAACACAGAGAACAAGGAAGAATGTATTTTCTGGTCTTATTTAGTGTCTTATTAAATCTTCATTTTACAAGCGCGGGAGTTACTTGATATTTTATTTTGTCGATTTATTACAACGGCGCGCCAGCAACGATTGGTTGAATTATGGTTATTTCTGTTAAAGTATCCGCCTCCTTTAATACGAGGCTGTTATATATTATGGCTGGTAAGGAAATGGGAGGATTTATGTTTGGGGAAGGGAGTACTCAGAAGTTATATGAGGTGTGACAAAGAATTTTAACGAAACCAACTTTCCAGATATACAGAATGTTAAAAAAATATTTGATATTTGTTACTTCGCTGTATTTTGTAATATTTATTTAATATAGAGACTGGCTCAAAATCTAGATAAAGTGGAAGTCTGAATTAGTGTATGTATGTTACTTTTCACTTAAAAACAATTTTGCTGATTTTGCTGAAATTTCTCATGGACATAAATATAACGTCCAGTTAATATAAAACTTATTTAAAATATAGGTCCCTACTTCCACCATTTTCTTTCAAGATGGCGTCTACAAAGCCTTTTCCCCCCAACTTCAGTGGCCGAATTCTAATTTGACGCCTTCATCTCAGATTAGTCTGCTAAAAACTGAGAGATCAGTGTTTTTAATCCCAGTCGGGTCAATTGAGGGTGTATTTCATAAATGTTTTCACACTCTCTTTCCACACAAATGCGGGTATATTACCTCTAAAATGCTTCCTTCCTCATCCCTACCCCCTTTGGGTAATTATCATATATGCGTATAACCTGAATAGGTAGTAAGACGCGGCGATTAGCAAAACGTTTTGAAAGTTTCCTTGATATAGACTAGTCATGACAACCCGCTTTACAGAAAGTGGCGGCCATAAGAATCTATTTTCTAGCCAGTCCAAAGTTTTAGCTCCTTATAACTATGTAAGCCGGATCGTAGCTAGTAATAATAATAATGCTATAAATTATTCGTTGGCTTACCATAATCAGGGGACGAAATCATGATTGAACTATAAAATACACCCAGTGCGAAGAACGGGTGATTAATTACCTGGTAAAATAATATAAATAAATATTCGTAACAATTTGTTGCTATTATTTTGGATCAAATAATTGTGCTATGCAGTAAAGGAGAAATCAATCAAATACAAATAGAACTAGAATTAAGTAAGGCTACAACAAATAATGAAATTCTGCTGACTAGGAGGTAAAAATTAATAACAGAAGCAAGAAAGAAATAAGAAAAATAGCGTGGGCGAAACAAGCTTTATATAACCAGAAGACTTAACTAATCTCGACTAACATAAATTTGTATATCAGGAGGAGGTTCCTAAAGGCATATGTTTGGAGCATTGCGCTTTACGGATGTGAAACATAAACTATTATTATTATTACTATTATTATCATTGGGTGTTCTGTCTTACGGCAAGTCCATTCCTTTTGTCAGTGAACTTAGACCAGCAATGAGCCCTGTCCTCTGCCTCCTCCCTCAGCTCCCAGAATTTTCTTCTTTCCTTCAAGTGATCCAATATTTTAATCCTCCTTCTTCCTAAGCTCCTCTTTCCTATCGGTGCAACTAAAGGAAAATATAATAAGCACTTGAAACGTGGTTCTACAGGAGAATGTTGAAAGTACCGTGGATGGAGATGATATCAAATACAGAAGTGCTAAGAAAAGCAAATGAAGAAAGGATACTTTTGAAAGGTTTTCAGCAAAGAAGAGTTAGCATGGTAGGACATATACTGAGTCATGATAAGTTGAAGATGATGATTAGAGAAGGAGATGTAGAAGGGAGAAATTCAAGAAGGAGACCAACACATGGATCAGATAACGGACTATGTTGGCAGAAGAGGGTACAAAGATATAACCAAAAATTGACTCAGGACAGGAAAAAGTGGAGAGCTGCAGAAAAACCAATCGCAAGATTGATGACCCGATGATGATTATTTTGAGATATCGGCTAACGTGGATCTAAGACTGTTCAAACGAAACGATAAGGCTTACTATTTTAATAAAACTGTACCAGCATCCGTGTAGGAGTAGGATGTAAAACCACACAGTGGATAAGCCCATCCTTAATACATACAGTCAAGAATAAACTCTGGCCTCTTAATTCAGAATCGCAAGGGAAAACCATTCACTTAGCTATTTTATAGATGAATATAGATTTACAAAAAATAAATATTTGTTGATATTTATATTTCCATATTTCCAAAAGTGAGACTTTTTTATGATAGTTAAAACGGATGTTATTGATCCCACCGAAACTCCAAACTTTACATCAAAGTCCTGGATTACAAAAAGTGACCAGTAATTTGGTGTCACGTTTGTGAAAAAATAAGAAAGATAATTGAAATTTCAACACAAAATTCTCTTCTGACTTGTAGTCGTGAAACATTAAGTACTCTTTAGAGAGAATATATATATAAATCCATTTACCTTCCAATTCAATGGACTATTCAGGATTCTAAATGCTAATTCATCCGTGGAGAAATCCTTTCATACTTAAAAAGTTATTCGTTCTTTACAGAAAGGAATGTTTATTGAAATGGTCGAGAGCTTGGCCGCGTAACTAAACGAGTGTCATGAGGGACTTTCTGTATCAACCCATTCTACTTAATCCTCTCGTCTTGTTATATAAAACTATACCATTCTCATCCCTTGCCCATTAGACTAATTAATATATGCGTAACGATGTAGTTAGCTAACTCTCTAGTTTCGTGTTGAGCTAGACTGCCGAGGACGGGGAGATCAAGGTTTAGAATCTCGGTTGGGTGAACTGGGGGGTGGTTTTTCATAGAGGGTTTTTCTACTCTCCCTCCACAAGAATATAGGTTCAATTCCTCTAAATTCAACCTTCCCAATTGCTAACCCATAATAATTATTACTTAGGCCTATAACCCAAATGGGTAATAAGACGTGGTGATAAATTAATTAGTAATTAATTAACCATTCGGGTTGCACCCCTAAAAAATAACGCTCTTAATATTGTAAAACGTTATCAATGTTGATCTCAAAAATACTTCTGTAATTATTATTTCTAAAGTTTCTTCCTACTAGAATCTTTCTGTGGTATCAAAATCATTTTATGACCATATACTATTACAGGATTAAATATTTATTGATGCATTTCACATGTCTTGGGACTCGAAGTAGAGATAGTTTGGAGGTTATATTCTCATACAACATCGCCCTTATAAAGTACACGTGAAATATATAATATAAAATAATTGAAGAGCATTGGACAGTTTATGTTGAAGTTGTAGTGGAAATTAATACTTTTAACAACCGTTCGGGTTATACGAATATATACTAACCACCCTTAATTGATAGGGAAGAGGAGGGTTAAGTTTAAAGGAAGTGTACCCACATTTGCGTGGGGGGAGAGTGAGAAAACATTTAATGAAAACCATTATCAATACACCAGAACGGGATCGAACCTCGATACCACCATCATCGGCAGTCTAGTCTATTTCGAGAATGACGCCTTAAACAATGCGACCAGTGAAGCGGGTTAGAAGTAGTGTAATTTGTATAAACAACAAAAATCTTATCTGAGACTTTACTTTACATCTGATATGATTCGCTTCGACTTTGCTTCGCATTTATAAAGTGAACTTCGCACCCTCACCCCCCTCAC